>JACEIK010000440.1:7906-27719 GCA_018107945.1 Datura stramonium | reverse complement strand
TTGATACCCAGGGCAAGAACCCCCCACTTGGCCTATCGTGTATTGATACTCCTCCTCATATCTTGTTAGTGAAGTGTCATTATCAAATTGAGTATGGCCTTGGGCACCTAAAACATTCACACTCTTTGCACCAGCTCCGATCACATGTTTCGTCATCAACTCTAGCTAGGTCATCATCTTAGAAAGAGTTTCATCTCTAGCCTCATGCCTTTTTCTCATCTCAGCATTTATAAGATTGGGGGCAATACCACTAGAAGATACCACAGCTTTTCTGGTATGCCATGCTCGATTGGTCTTAGTCATTCTGTCAAGAAGTGCCTTGGCCACTCCATAAGGTTGATCCATGATGGATCCTACCGCCAAATTATTTGCTATAGACATGTTGATAGAATCCAAGGAATGATAGAAGATCTGAAGTAGAACCTCATTGGGCAACCCATGATTTGGGAAAATGGAAACCTTTTTCTTAAACCTCAACCATGCTTCATGGAGTTGTTCCCCCGCAAGTTGTCAGAAATTGGTAATGTCATCCCTCAACTGTAGCATCCTCGAGGGAGGGAAGAACCTGCCCCAAAATGTTTCCGTAAGCTTATTCCAAGAGGTAATGGACCCAGGAGGCAACTCCTCCAACCAAGCGGTGGCTTCCCTTGTTAGTGAAAATAGGAAGAGCCTCAATCTGATTGACTCTTGGCCTATATTTGCGATGTTGAAAGGTTGGAAAATCTCAAGGAAGCTGCGGAGATGCCTATTTGCATCTTCACTCGGCATTCCTCCAAAGAACCCCTTCATTTGAAGTAAGTGCGGCATTGTACTAGTCACATAAAAAAATTGCATTCCCTACCGTAGGAGGAGGCGAATGGCACCCTCCACATTTGGCATCACGGGATCATCATCCTCGTGATCCATATGCCCGTACACCAAACCTTCTCCTTCTTGTGAGTGTTGTCTCATATCAAAATCAGCCTAGATGGAACCAACCACAAGGGTAAAGTCAAACCCACCAAGATGCGAAATCAATTAAAAATAACAAACAACTAAAGGCTATTAAACTATATGCACCAGCAACGACGCCATTTTTTATAACGTCCAAATTCACTCCTTGCAATGATGGAGTGTAAATGGTCGTTGGAAAAATAAATATACCCAATAAGTTTCGGGGTCGAATCCCACAGGGAATAGTAGTTGATCACACAAGAGTTGTCTATAAAATTGATGTAACTTGCATAAATATCTCAAAAACAATAAAGTAATGATTGGGGAAATCACAACTTGTAAATTGAACAAAAAATTCGTAGACGAAAATAAAGCAAAGTGTAGAAAATACCAAGGAGACGAAAACAAAGCAAAGTGATATTGAAGGGGCATCATCGGATTGGAATTACTAACAGCTCCTAGCATTACTCAATAGTATAATTAGTTGTGGATGAGGTGACACTCAACGTTTTTCAACCGACTAGTTGTCTTATGCCTCGGGTTTTCTCAAATCCCAAAGTCCTTTTTGCAACAACCACAACAACTTGGGTAAGAATCAAACTATTTCTAGCTTTGATTCTCAACGGGTGTGTGACAATGAGTTTTGATTGTATCTAGCCCAACCCCACATGATCAACACCCAATTATCCACTAGTGTTTCCTCACCCATACTCTAAATTCCTTTTTCAAACAAAATTAGATTAAGTAAATACAACCCACATTTGAAACTGTGAATATTTAGATTAAATCTTAGAGGAAACACTAGAACTATACCAATTGAGTAAATCTAAGATGAATTAAACAATACCCAATCAAAATTAAACCCAATCATTCACACACCACTAGAAAGGAATTTAGCTACTCATTTAAGTAGAAGAAGACATTGCATTAAGTAATAATTCAATATCCATTCAAAAAATAAGTAAGAAAATTCAAGCACGAGGTTTAGGTCTCCAATGGAGTTTTTTCTACCTTTTCAAAGAAGAAGATGAAGACTTCTCTCGCTACAAATCATTTCAAAAACTTCTGTCTACCACTCTCTACTTTCTATTAAGTATTCAATATTCAATGGAATGTTTTGTTTTCCTCCTTTCTAGAAAGGTACAAAATTAGGGTACAAAATGCTCCTCTTTTTTAGCTGGATGCTTTTGCCCTTTTCTGATGGCCATCACTTGCGAGTCATCAGCGTGTTTGCAGTGTTGATCCGTGGTCCGCTGATCTGTCACATCTGGTGGCCAGTGAGTTCTGGAGCATTCCGGTGGTGGCACCGGCAAACCGCGGTTCGCCGGTAGATGTTCCTCTTTAACATAACGAGCATCTGTGGTCAGTGGATGTTTCATCGATGTCCTTTGGTGGAGCACCTGTCCTCATCTCAAATTTCATGCTTTTTGCTCAATTTCTTGCTTCCTCTACTCAAGTTAAATACTTGCAAAAATCAAGGAGAAAGGACATAAAATCCACCTAAATGACTTGACAACTAAAGAAAAACTCATGTCTAAGAGCCTAATGAGTTGGTAAATTACCAACTCATCTAGATTCGTTAGTCCAAAATACATAACTACTATCTTATAGTGACCATACCAAGTCCTGAAGGCTGTCTTTGAAATATCACTCTCCCTAACTCTGACCTGATGATCTGGATCTGAGGTCTATCTTTGAGAAGCACTTAGCACCCTAAAGCTGGTCAAATAGGTCATCATTCTTGGGGAGGGGATACTTGTTGTTGATTATGAGCTTGTTCAACTATTGATAATAAATGCACATCCTAAGGGAACCATCCTTCTTCCGAACAAAGAGAACTGGAGCACCTCATGGGATTTACTAGGTTTGATGAAACCCTTATCCAAGAGATCTTTCAGCTGCTCTTTCAACTCTTTTAGCTTAGTTGGAGCCATTCTATAAGAAGGAATGGATATGGGTTGCGTATCAGGGAGAAAGTCAATACTAACGTCACTCTCCCGCTCGGGAGGGACTACTGGTAAATTACCTGGAAACACCTTCGGATATTCACGTACAACAGGAGAAGACTGAAGAGTCAGGGTCTTGAACGTAGAATCCTTGACCTGGAGATCATCTTTCTAGCCTTGAGATTTGAAACAAAGTGACTTACAAGCACAGCTAAACTACCCTTCCACTCTAGGACTGGTTCACTGGAAAATCAGAACTCTACTGTACGGGTTCTATAATTGACGAAAGCATAACATTCATGTAACCAATCCATACCGAATATAACATCGAAATTGATTATATCTAACTCCACTAGGTTGGCTGAGGTGACTTTATGAAGAATAATGAAAAGGTAATTTCGATACATCAGTCGAGCTAAAACTGACTCACTGACACGAGTAGAGACTAAGAAGGGTTCTGACAGGATTTTGGGACTAACTCCGAAACTAATAGAAACATAAGGAGTCATAAAAGAAAAGGTAGCTAAAGGACAATCCCCGCGCATATGTCTGGGCTTTCCACACCCGAAGAAGGCATCTGAACCAACCAAGCACTCGCTAGGGTGCTTCCTGCCACACTTCCTACAAACTGTATAAGTGTGCTCCCCTAACATGATCCTCTGTCTCCTAGAGCCTGAAGCTTAACCTCTCTAATCTCCTTGGGGCCTGGATGGAATGCTGGCTGATGAGGGAGGTTGGGCTGACGACCGCTAGTTGAACTTAGGTCGAGGTTCATCACCGGACCTCTATTGAAAGTGCCTTTGACTCCCTATCCTGACACTCTTGGCCTTTCTCGCCTTCTTCTTCATCTGCTCTACCTTTATCTACTAGGCATATATGAACAACCGGTAGAAATATGGCAGTGATAAACATGGCGGTCCTACAATCCTTGACCAAGGAATCTGCCACTCCATTCACAAATTTGCTCACACGAGCCCTAGAATCAGCAACCATCTCCAGTGCATACTTTGACAACCGGTTAAACTCCAAATCATACTCCTGGACAGTTATGTTGTTCTACTTAGAGTTGATGAACTCCGTCGCCTTTGCCTCCCTCAACTCCCTAGGGAAGAACCTGTCCAAGAAAGTAGTCATGAACTCATCCCAACCCACAAAAATGCTCCAACTCCCCTACTATCCTTCCACTGACAGAACTATATATGAGAAACCTCCTTCAGCTGAAAGGAGGCTAAGTCTGCACTCTCCTCTCTCGTCACCCCCATAATCTGGGTGATCTTCTACACCTCCTCAATAAACTCGTACAGGTCCTCATCCACCTTCGACCCAATAAACTCAGGTGGGTTCCCTGAGAAAGTCTCACACTCTCGTTGCTGCTGCGTTCCCATTTTGAGGAACATGGTCCACTATCCTGTTGGTTGACCAAAGCATTCATGGCCTGTGCCAACATCTAAAATGCCGCCATGAACTCGACATGAGTGACCTGCTCGGGCAAGGGGTCCAATGGAATTGGTGGGGCTAGCTGTGCCCATCTCCATTGCCATCACTCTGGCTATTTCCGCTGCCATTTCCTTTACCATTTACTCAGCATAGAGTCATATTTCTACAAACATATATAGCACGATTTAGAGGAATAGAGAAGTACCTCATCGCACGACATAGATCATGAAAGAAGGGAAATTTCCTAAAACGTCTTGTAGCCTCTTCTCCATAAGTATGGCGTGCTTCACACCCATGGAAAAGAATCTACTTAACGTGTCTTCAGACACCTTAGGCACACCTAAACTTTTTGCTCTGATACAAAGTTTGTCATGACCCAAGTTGGGACCCTGGATCGAGACACGGGACCTAGAACCATGAATGGCTCCAAACTAACCCATGACACATACATAGCATAACTTAAAATCATAACCAAGTGGAAAAAACATGAACATGAATAAGCAGAAGGCTAAATATCATAAAACTTATATCAAGTGATAACATCACAACATTGAATCTCAAAGCTGAACAAACTAGTCTATGTCTGAAAAGTCTCTACTATCTAATGAGATGCTGGGACAAGCCCCCAGCTAAGTCTAAGTCTTAAACTAAACTGACATAAAAAGTCTAAATGATAGATTTCCTCAGATGATGAGGACTCACCCAAAGTAGGGGCTAGACTGGACTGATATGGGAGCAAGCTATCAGCAAGGCTGAGTTGGATCACCCGAACCTATATCATGATATGATATACCATAGAGTATACGGTCAGTGCTTTGAATGTACTTAGTATTTAAGGTAGGTAAAACATGCTTAGTAAAATGTTAGCTGAAATCATGCATATAAATTAAATTGATCATGAGAGTAAGGAATGCATGCTAAAAGCCATGTATATGAGATATATATAACAATAAGCTGGTTATCATAATTGAACATAATGACCCAAAATTTAAAAATAGAAAACATATGACTTGTCATGCTTGAAATCATAAGTAAAAGATCACGAACTGATCATTGGGTCAAATATGCTATAAAACATAATATCATAAGTCATGAACATAAGTAACTGAAATCATGAGAAATAATGGGAGATGATCGACACCCACCATGTATGAGTGCATGATGATTTCACATCTTGCCCACGTGGAGGAGAGCCATCCTAAGCGTTGCCAGGGCAAAGGATGAATAAGGTGTGAAATCACGGTGTGCCCTTGGGCGGGGGGAAGCACTCTTTTGAGAGGTTCCAAATATATACCTATGTTGGCACGTAGTTCATGAGGTCAGGGAACCTCGGAAGCCCAAGCCTATTCAGTGCTAGACACTACTCCTAAAACATGCATACTGCTCATATAATCATATTCTCAAAGAATAGCTTGAATTTGAACATTGGGAATCTTGATTCCAGNCACATGCATTATGTCATGAACCATAGGCTTGCCTCTAGCTAGACACTACTCCTAAAACATGCATACTGCTCATATAATCATATTCTCAAAGAATAGCTTGAATTTGAACATTGGGAATCTTGATTCCAGATCATATCATAAGCTGCATTGGGATTCTTAACTCAAAATCATATCATAAACTGGTCTTGTTAGCCTTGGCTAAGATAATAATAAGCATAATTAACTTGCATGGGCTTTCTCAAGTCATAAAATCATGCATACTTGAAATATACCTCATAAGTCAAAATTATGGAATCATAGGTTGAGCATTCATAAACATTCATGCATGCTAGTTAACTCATCATGCTTGAAATTATGAATCATAAGCTAGAATTTAAAAACTTGCATAATAGGGAATAATTTCTAATAACTTGAAATTAGGAATTTATAATCAAATTGAGTTTAAAATCTTCCCATTTGACTTAAATCATACATTAGAACTTGAGGGGATTAGACCCGTAAACATAGCACAGATAGTTTCATAGAATTGGGTTAAAACCCTAGGAATCAATACACTTGATTAATAACTTGAATTCATGAATTAGAGGGGAATTTGGGCATGAGGGTGGAAGAAATCGACCATTTGTGGCCCAACATACCTTGGAAAATCTGATTTCTAAGTTGGTCTTGAAAGCCCAAGAGAATTGAGGAAGAAATTGATGAGGAATTCTAGTTTGATCTTGGAAGAGAAATTCAATATAATGCATGCATAGGAGCCTAATGACTTAGGCTAGGATAAACCTTCTTAAAACACTCCTTTCAAGGCTCAAAAGCACGTTATTAAAAAGTTAGAAGCTTAGGAATTATGAAAATACCCTTAAAGAATCGATTGGAAAAATGGCACTGCCAGAGCTAACGAGTGACCTAACTGCTCGTTAGGTCACTTAACGGCTCATCTTGACCTTCTACCATCACTGGAAAAAAATTCCAACTTTTGGATCTTGACTTGACGCCTCCACCTGACGCCTCCACCTGGCACATAATTGGTCACTTCACCACTGGTCCTGACCCTCTGAATCTCAGGGTTTCTAGGAATTCCTCCCAACCAACGGGACACCTAATGAGTCGTTAGGAGACACCACGACTCGTTTATCCACTAATTAGGTCTCCTGGATTTCAACACTTTTACAACCCTCACAGCCCATAACGGGTCACTCAATGACTCGTTTTGTGACTGTTCGGTGGTCTGGAGACTACACGCAAGTGCACGTGGTTGAACAAGTAGTAAATGGCTCAAGTAAGCCAAGTATCGATCCCACAGGGACTGGACTATGGGGAAAATCTACTCAAGTGTCAATTAACTGTAACTCTAAAANACGCCTCCACCTAACGACTTGTCATCACAACTAACAGGTCTTTTAACAACTCATCTGGACCCTCTGAATCTTAAGGTTTCAAATTATTCCTCCCAACCAACGGGACACCTAATGAGTCTTAGGAGACACCACGACTAGTTCCTCTACTCGTTGATTCTCCTGGATATCAACACTTTCTCCTTCATTACACACATAATAGGTCAATCCACAACTCGTAGGGAGTCATGAAGACTCATCATCTCATTCATCATCTCTGGATGATGATAATATTATCCCAAACTCGGCACCACTTAACAGATCACTTAACGACCGTTAGGTCACACCATAAGTCACAAGATGACTCGTTCTATGACCTGGTACAGATTTTCCTATTTTCTCTATTTCAACCCTCGGATCCGATCTT
This sequence comes from Datura stramonium, assembly GCA_018107945.1. NCBI lineage: Eukaryota > Viridiplantae > Streptophyta > Magnoliopsida > Solanales > Solanaceae > Datura > Datura stramonium. The sequence continues at coordinate 20,200 of JACEIK010000440.1, read as the reverse complement.
AGGGACTTTTGGGGTGTTATAGGAAATCATTATCATACTAGTAATACGTGAACTTGCCATGAAAATAATGTCGTTGAGTCGGCCTTGTTGATCTTTAGAACCAACGACCTATACAACGGGTAGTTGAACTAAGCAATGGACCATTGGTCCTCTATTTGGTTCCCACATCTGCTCCGAATCATTCTCTAAACTGTCTTCAATGACTAAAATAAATGGCCGGTACAATCTAAAACAGGTTATATAATTCACTTATCGGTTCTGGGTAAATTTTGACAAATTTCTAAAGATCATCACCATGATGTAACCAATGACTCGTTAGTTCATAAGATGACCCATCCTATTGGTCGTTCAATGGCCTGGTGCCATTTCCCTGCTGGTTCCTGCTGTAAGTCTCGATTGAACTTAGAGACTTTCGGGGTGTTATATTATCTCCTCCTAGGGAGCATTCATCCTATAAAGAAGGAAAACTAAGTTGGAAGGATTGGGAAAGAGCTACAATCCCATAACGAAAAAACTATAAACTAATAATTGACAGAGTGACTAATATACATGATTGAGCTGAATTCATGAAACATACATACATACTATAATATAAAAGAAACTGAGAGACACGAACTTGACATGAAACTGAATATAGTACTAAGGAGAAAACTAATACCTCATGCTAAACTGATCTGGAAGTAAAGTGATGCGGGTATTTAGCTATGATATCTGCTTCTGCTTCCCATGTAGCTCCCTCAACTAGTTGATTCCTCCACAAAACATTCATTGAAGCTACCTCCTTGTTCCTCAACTTGTGAACTTGACGATCTAGGATCTCAATCAGAACCTCCTTATAGGTAAGGCTATACTTCACACCAATTCTCTCTACCGGGACAACTAAAGTTGGATCACCAATGCATTTTTTCAGCAAGGTCACAAGGAAACCTAGATGTACCAAAGCTTGCTCTGCTAGCAACTCCAACTCATAAGACACATTGCCAACACGTCTCAGAATCCTATAAGGACCAGCATATCAGGGGCTAAGCTTCCCCTTCTTGCCAAACCTCATAACTCCCTTCATAGGAGACACCTTCAGAAACACCCAATCATCAACGACGAACTCAATCTCTCTCCTCCTAGCATCTGCATATGATTTCTAACAACTCTGAGCGGTGAGATGAACTATTTCCATGGCCTCATTAACTGAATCTATCCCTATCAACATAGCCTCATGTAATACCCCAAGAGTTCCTAAGACTAGACTTTGGATTGGAAATGTGATTAGTAGGAAAAAATGGTTTTTTCATCCAATGAGTCATTGTACGAGTCATGGTGAGAAGTGATTAGTCATAGGATCAATCGTGGTCAGCATTTGTTGAAGAAAGTCCAGTAACAACTAGACATGGAATGACTCGTGGGTCCCTATAATGGGTCATAGGTTGGAGTCATTATTTGGATCTATGTTGTTAGGGTGGATGGTATGATTCTTGGTACGACTCATTGTAAGGAATAAGTGAGTCATGGTTAGTACCCATGAGAAGGTGCAGTGAGAGTTGGTGTAGTGACAACAGATGATCCAACAACCTGTTGGAACGTGTAATGACTCTTGGTATACACCTATTGGGGGAAACTTTAGAAGCTAAGTATATATAGATAGTGGTGACGACGAATGGAAGTAACGAGTTATTGTGACGGGTAACGACTCGTCCTGTCTAGCCATGGTTTGATGATAAAAGATTGGGGGAAAAGTAGAGGGTTGCATTGAGTGATCCAATAAGTTGTGGCATCGAACAATGACTCGTTGATGGAGTCGTGGCATCTGGTAGTGTAAATTTTTCTGTCAAATCAATAAGGGTATTTTTGTAATTTCTAAGCTTGTAAGCCCTAAACTATGTTATTTTAAGCATTGAAATTAGTGTATTAAGGGGGTTTAACCTATTCTTATTCATTAAAATCCCATGCATGCAAGTTTAGAAATTCCCTTTTGAAGATCAAGCTTGAAATTCCTTAATTCTTCTCCAAATCTCTTGGGCATTCAAAGTTAAGTTTAGATTCAGCTTACCCAGGTATGTAGGGCTATGAATGGGAGTTTCTTTTCACTCTTATCACCAAGTTTGTCCTTAAGTTCATGAATTCAAGTGTATGATCTTATGGGGTTTTATCCCAATTTCATGAAATTCTCTATGAATTTTTTATGGGTTAATTCTCTTCATGTTTCAAAGTATGTTTTAAGATTCATAGAAGATATATATCTATTTTAATTATAACTTCATTATTTTATGTTTTAGAAAATTATGCCCTATTATGCAAGTTTTATGAAAAGTCAATTTTGTGATTCTCGATTGCAAGTATGATGAAATATCTAGCATGATTAAATATTTATAAATTACCCATGTATGAATCCATGATTTTCCTTATGAATTCTATTTCAAGTTTGCATGATTTTAAGGTTTGGGTAAGCCCACACAAGTCAAGCATGTTTTATGATCTAGCCAAGGCTAACAAGATCAGTAATATATATATATATATACATACATTGGAGTGAAAACTCCCTAGTGTTTAGATTCAAGCTATGTTTTGAGAATATGATTATATGAGCATTATACATATTTTGAGAGTAGTGTCTAGTACCGAGTAGGCTAGGAGTTCCAAGGTTCCCCGGTCTCACAAATTGCGAGCCAACATAGGGATATATTCTAGGATCTCTCAAGATAGTGTTTCCCCCACCCAAGGGCACACCATGATATCACACCTTTCTTATCCTTTGCCCTGGCAAGGCTTAGGATGGCTATCCTCCACGTGGACAAGACGTGGGATCATCATGCGCTCATACCTGGTGGTTGTCTCTTATGACGAGTCTCCCATTGTTCCTCATGATTTTCGTTATTCATCTTCATGACTTATGATTTTATGTTTTTCAATAGGTTTGACCCAATAATCAGTTTACTAGCTTTTATTTATAATTTCAGCTATGACAAGTCATATGAATTCTATTTTATCTTTGGGTCATTATTTTTAGATATGATATTCAGCTTATGATTATATATGTATTAGATTCAGATTTCGGCATGCAATCCTTACTCTCATGATCTTATGACTTATGTTTATATGCATGATTTTAGTTAACAGTTACTCAACATGTTTTATTTACCTTGCATACTTAGTATGTTCCAAGTACCGACTACATATTCTATGTTGTATCATTTCATGATACACGTTCAGAAGATCAGACTTAGTTCTTCCATTAGCCCAGTCTCTCGTAGCTTAGTCCAGTTCAGATCATGATGTGTTGAGTCCTCATTTTTCGGGGACCTTCAGCTTAGTACTTGATTACATCATTTTAGTTTTCAGACTTTAGTGAGCTAGTTGGGGATGTTGTCCCATCAGCTCATCAGACAGTAGTAGAGGCTTATAAGACATTATGTAGATTATCAGCTTGTCGAATGCAGTCTCTATTTATGATTGTTATGCTATTCAGACTTCCGCTTATTCATGTTACAATTATCAGATTGGGCTTGATGTATGTTCTTTAGTTGTTATGTTCATGCTATGGGTCGACTTGAAGCCATTCATCGTTCTAGGTCCTGTGTCTCGATCCGAGATTCTAGCTCGGGTCGTGATACCTCACCTACCTCGAACCATCCAACAGCTAATCCAAATCTCCACCTATAAATAGCATCAAACGGAGCCATCTAAATGCTCAACTGGTAACAGTTATTGTAGAAAACTCAATGAGAGGCAATTGATCATCCCAACTACCCTTGAAATCAATCACAGAAGCTCTCAACATATCCTCTAGAGTTTGAATTTTCCGCTTAGCCTGACCATATTTCTTAAGGTGAAAAGTTGTTCTAAGCCTGACCTGAGTACCGAGGCCTTTATGAAATAATCTCAAAAACTGAGAGGTGAACTGAGTACCCCGATCTGGATGATAGACAATGGAACTCCATGCAGCCTGACTAACTCCTAAATGTAAAGTCTAGCATAGTCCTCGGCTAAATCCGTAGTCTTAACTGTGTGCTTACTTGGTCATCCGGTCTATAATCACCCATATAGAATCATAATGTCGGCGTGTACGAGGAAACACTGTAATGAAGTACACATTTATCTCTTCCCACTTCCAAAAAGGGATACTGATGTCCTGTAGCATACCTCCAGGTATCTAATGCTCAACCTTCACCTATTGGCAATTCGGACACTTAGTCACAAACTCTACAATGTCCTTCCTCATGCCATTCCACTAATAGACTGCCCATAGATCACGGTACATCTTGGTGGCACCTGGATGAATAAAATATCGAGAGCTATGTGCCTCTCTCAACATCTACTCTCTCAAGTTATCTACCTCTATAACACATAGTCAGCTCTGGTATCGAAGTACACCATCTCGCCCTTGGGAGAAAACCTCCACTTTCTGATTCTGGACAGCTTCCTTCAACTTTACTATGATAGGATCCTCATCTTGCCTGGCTTTAACCTCCATCACCAATGAAGATTCTGACCCATTCTGATCAATAGCACCACTATTTGTTGAATAAGTAAGGTGAAATCCTAAACAAGCAAGCCTATGGACATCTTTCACCAATTCCTTCCTCCCATCCTCAACATGGGACACACTTTCTATGGACAACCTACTAAGAGTATTTGCCACTACATTGTCCTTTCCCGGATGGAAAAGGACACTTATATCATAGTCATTAACAAGCTCAAGCCATCTCTTTTGCTGCAAATTCAAGTCCTTCTGAGTAAACACATACTTAAGGCTTTTATGGTTCGTGAACACATCCACATGCACCCTATAGAAATAGTGACTCCAAATCTTCAAGGCAAATACCACTGTTGCTAACTCAAGGTCATGCGTCCAGTAATTCTTCTCATGAGTCTTAAGATGTCTAGAAGCATAAGCAATAACCTTTCCATGTTGCATCAACACACATGTAAGGCCAATTTGAGAAGCATCACAATATACCACAAAGCCATTCGCGCCCTCCAGTAATGTCAAAACTAGAGATAAAGTGAGTCAAGTCTTTAACTCATGAAAGCTCTTATCACACTTATCGGACCACTAAAATTTGACCATCTTCTGGGTCAACTTAGTCAATGGAGTTGCAATGAATGGAAATCCCTCTACAAACCTCCCATAGTAGCCAGCTAAACCCAAAAAGCTTCTAATATTAGTAGGGCTGACAGGTCTAGGCATTTCTTCATTGCCTCAATCTTTTGAGAGTCCACCTACACACCCTCACTAGATACTACATGAACTAAAAATGCAACTGACTTCAGCCAAAACTCATACTTGATAAACATAGCAAACAACTGACTGTCCTTAAGAGTTTGCAACACAATCCTCAAGTGAGTAGCATAATCCTCCTCACTTCGAGAGTATATGAGGATATAAAATATGAAGACAATGATGAACATATCTACGTACTGCTTGAACACCTTATTCATCAAATCGTGAAAGCTGCAGGAGCATTCTTTAGTCCAAAAGATATAACTACAAACTCGTAGTGACCATACCAAGTCCTGAAAGCTATTTTTGAAATGTCACACTCCCTAACCCTAACCTGATGATAGCAGAATCTGAGTTCCATCTTCGAGAAGCACTTAGCACCCTGAAATTTGTTAAAAAACTTATCAATCCTAGGAAGTGGATACTTATTCTTGATTGTGCCCTTATTCAACTGACGATAATCAATATACATTCTAAGAGATCCATCTTTATTCCAAACAAAGAAGACTGGTGCACCCTACGAGGACTTACTAGGCCTGATGAAACTCTTATCCATGAGATCTTGCAACTGTTCTTACAACTACTTAAGTTCGGCTAGAGCCATTCTATAAGGGGGAATGGATATGGGTTGCGTACTAGAGAGAAGGTAAATACCAAAGTCAATATCCTACTCGAGAGGGACTCCTAGTAGTTCATCAGGGAACACCTTAGGATACTCACATATAACTAGGACTGACTGAAGAGTTGGGGTTTCGGACTTAGAATCCTTAATGCAAACTAGATGATATACACAACCCTAGAGATCATCTTCTTAGCCTTAAGATAGGAGATAAAGCGACCTACAGGCACCGCTGAACTACCATCCAATCTAGGATTGGTTCACCCAAAAATAGAAACTCTATTGACTGGGTTCTACAATTGATTGAAGCATAACAAGCATACAACCAATCCATGTCGAATATAAAATCAAAATCAGTCATATTTAACTCTACCAAGTCAGCTGAGGTGATTTTTTGAAGAACTATGACATAGATATTTCTATATACCTGTTGCGCTATAACCGACTCTTCGACACGAGTAAAGACTGAGAAGGGTTTTGAGAGGATTTTGAGACTACCACCAAAAGTGATAGCAACTTAAGGTTTCAAGAAGGATAATGTATCCCCGGGGTCTAACAATGTGTAAACTTCAAGACGGAATACTCATAACATATCAGTGACCGCATCGGGTGAGCTCTCCTACTCCTGATGAGTTGATAGTGCATAGAACCTATCCAAGAGCGCCGTAACAAACTCATCCCAACCAATAGGAGCTGTGCCTACTCCATGACCCCCCTTCCATTGAAACCAAATGTGAGCTACCCCTTCAGCTGATAGGAGGCCGAATCTACACTCTCCTTTCCTAAAATTTCCATAATCTGGGTAATCTTTTGGATCTATTCAATGAATTCCAGTGGATCCTCTTCCACCTCAGAACCATAAAACTCTGGCTGGTTCATCCCGGTGAAGTCTCACACATTAGCTGCACAGCATTCCTATTCATGTTCATATGGGCAACCTGTGCCAACATCTGAAATACGACCCTAAACTCAGCATGAGTCACCTGCTCATTCAAAGGATCAACTGGATTTGGTACAGCTGGCTGATACCCATCTCTATTGCAGTTTCCATGGCCATTTCCATTGCCATTCCTTCTTCCATTGACTCTATGGGAGACATATTCTGCAAACACATATTGTACGAGCTAGAGGAATACAGAGAGTTGGACTTCATCGCATGATATAGATCATGAAAGAAGGGATGTTTTGTAAAACGTCTAGTAGCCTCTTCCTCAGAAGTGTAGTGTGCTTCACACACATGAAAAAGACTCTACTCAACGTGGCTTTCAGACACCCTAGGACACTCTAAACCTATTTCTCTAATAACAAATTTGTCATGACCTGAGCATGGACCCTGGACCGCTACACGGGACCTAGAACCACGAATGACTCCAAACCAACTCATGCCGCATGCATAGAACATTCTTAGAATAAAATAAGCAGAAATAGAACATGAGCATAACATAATATAAATGAAAGTCTATAATATCATAAAGTATAAATGGGGCTATAATCCAACATCATTGAAAAGCAACTACACATAATTGTCTTAAAAGCCTCTAATCATAAATGGGCTGATGGGACAACACCCCTAGTTAGCTCTACCAAAATCTAAAAATTAAAAGACATAAAAGAAAGATCATATGTCAAAACTAACATCCTCGGATCATGAGGACTTACCTAAGCTAGGGCTAGACTAGAATAATGTGGGAGCAAAGCCAATATCGCGACTGAGATTGATCACCTAAACCTATATCATGAGACGATATAACATAGAAGTATGTGGTAAGTACTTTGAATGTACTGAATATATAGGATAAGTAAAAATTGATAGTAAAATGATATTCTAAGTCATGAGTATAGAGCAAGCTAAAACATGAGTTTTGAATCATAAATTGGGTATAATGGCTCAAGGTTTCCAAAACTGAATCATAAAGCTAGACATTGTTGATTTCTTAAATAAAACCTTATAAATATATATTGAACCAAAATATCATAAGTCATAAAAGCATAAGTTGTGAACATGAACATGAATAGAAAATCAAGGAACAAGGGTAGACTCTCATAACCGACACCATCATGAATGAGCACATGATGCCCAACTATCTCGCTCATGTTCACAGAGTCATCCTAAGCCTTGTCAGGGAAAAGTAAGATAAAGGCGTGATATCACTCGTGAGCCCCATTGGGCAGGGGAACACTCTCTGGCGATTACAAAAACATGAATATATAGCTACGATGACACATAGTTCTAAGACCTAGGTGTGCTGAACCCCGGCCTACTTAGTGCCAGGTACTACTCCCAAAACATGCACATTGCTCATAGTCATAATCGTAAAACATACTTTGTTTTGCATGAGCTAGTTAAAAACATGAAAACCATAATCATACTTGTTATATGTGAACTATCCATGAAAACAATGTCATTAAGTCGACAATGATACATAAGCTTGAGATTCATGAAATCATACATAATTGAGTAAAATCATCATAACTTGAAAACATGGGTTCATGAGAGATTCTAGTAGAAAATATGTTATCACAATCATAAGTCATGGATTGAGTCATAAGACAATTGAATTCATAGAAGATCATAAGAGATTTCATCGAAATTGGATCTAATCCTAGAAATTCATAAAATCATGATTGGAGACTTGAATTCATGAGATTGAGATGAAATTTGTCATGAGGGTGGAAGAAATACCCCACTCATGACCCTATATACCGGCGCTTGATAAATTCATAACTTGATTTGAAGACCCAAGAGAAATTGAGAAGAAGATGATGAAGAACCCTATCCTTTCATTGAGAGAGAAATTCCAACTTACGGTGTTTGAAGAGAATAAGGGTTTATTCTAAGTATAACCCCATAATCAGCCCTTTAGGAAGCTTAAAATTATGTAACTTAGGGGTTAAAAGTATAGGATTTTACTAAAATACCCTTAAACTGCCGAACTGGAATTTTAACTAGCAGAACCAACGAACCATACCACGGGTTGTTGAACCAACCAATGAACTGTTGGTCCTCTCATTGGTTCCCCCTTCTACTCTGAATCATCCTCTAAACTTTCTTCAACGACTAAAACAAACGGCCGGTACAATCTAACGATGGGTCATACAATTCACTCATCGGTTCTGGGTAAATTTTGATAAATTTCTGAAGTTTATCACCATGGGGTAACCAATGACTCGTTGGTTCATAGGATGACCCATCTTACTGTTCGTTCAATGGCCTGGTGCCATTTTCATGCTGGTTTCTGCTGCAAGTCTCGCATATGATCTTAGGGACTTTCAGGATGTTACAAAGAGATAACACCACTCAATTCTTTCGTTCTTTCTTTCATCAAAAGATTCAAGCAGCCATTTCTATTCTAAACATTCACTACTATCTCATATTGAAGCTCATTCTTCTTTTCCCCCTTAATGCACACCCCCAATCTTAGGCTTTTGCCTACATCAACATGCCATATTTTATCATCCCCCACATCTTGGGCTGTAGCCCCTATTTTTTATCACTATAAATTAGGGAGGACGGGTGCCAAAGTAAAGGATCTATGAAGGGTAAAGGTGTGTAAAATAGATTTCAAGAAAAAATGTTTAAGGCTAAAAAATGGTTACCTAAGATCATTGTTAAAGGACGAAATTTTTTGGTGGAGTGATTTTTTTTCAAAGACGGCCTAAGGTCATTTTTCAAGCTCAGCCACATCTATGATTTCTCCTTGAATAACTTTTGGGGCAAGTTTTAGACAACATGCATACAAAAGAACAAGCTACATCCTTACCACAAAAGTCATTATAATTCCAAGGAGTATAGCTATTCTCAAAGCCAATTGAAGCGAATGACTTTTGACAAATTGTTTTGAGTTTTGTACAAATCATTTGTGAATCAAAAAGACAGAAAATGAATGTAGGCATCATGACACAAGAATGCTTTTTAACTTCACGTTCCCCTCTTTTCTCAGAAATTAAATTTCTTTGCCAAAATTTTTTTTGCTAGTGCTGCTCAAAGCTAAGTGCTGACTCAAAAATGACAAACTAAAACATCGAATTTTCCATTAAGAAAGTCGCCTCTCAATCCATAATCGGGAAATGTCACCTAGTTTGACACAAAAATCAAGATAAGAAAATTTTTACTTATTGAAAAAGAACCGTGGTATAAATAAAATCCTCAGAGTTTATTCAACTAACTATTATCTATAAAGACGATTCTGAAATGGTAAGCAATGATGATTTACCCTTAAGAATGATGTTACCCAAACTATATCATAGGTATAATTTATGCATCACTAATGTGTGGGTGGTTACTCAGAATTCACCCCGATGAAAATAATGTATTGTCCTCAATACGTAAGATTACACAAAGTAAGGGATGAATGAGAGAAAGAACTTCCTGGACCGTTAAAGGCGTGTGTGCCGCAGGTTCGTTCCTGAGGTAGCATGCGCAATGCAGGTGTGAAGGCAAATTTATGCACCAGGAGCTTCAGTGATCTGTTTGAGGCGCGTTGGACCTACGTGCTGCATCTTAGGATTTGCGTTTCGCAGATAGTGCGCAAATGCGCAATTTTTGAAAGGTTTTCTTCTAGGTGTTCTGGCTGACACATGAGCCATACATATGTGTTGCATTTTAGGACCTGCATGTTACTTGCTCATCACAAACACTCCCTAATATAAAGCCCAAGTAAGAGCTCTCTAAATCTCCGCATGTGCAACACCTGCGAACTGCGGGTCATGACATGCTGGCGCAGGGGGAACCACACATGGTCCTAGATGAGAACAAGCTTTTACTGAATTTCGTGTTGGGAAGTGCATTGCACCTACATGGCACTGAACCCCATATGCCGCTCACATGTGTTCTGCAGATGCCCTATGGACATCTCCTGAGATAGCTTGTGTTAAGCTAGAAACAAACCTATCATAAGAACAAAAACAACAAGAAGTGAAAAAATTGAAAGAAAAATGAACACTAGGGGTTGCCTCCCAAGAAATGCTTGATTTAACATTATGGCACGATGGAAATACCTCACAACTAAGGCTCATCAAGGTAAGTAAACCAAATTAGGGTGACCTCTTCAGGAATACCCAAATTTTCTTGACTTATTGTCCATTCACCTTAAACATTACCCCTTCTTCCTCTTTGAGTTCAATGACTCCATTCGCAAAATCTTGAGACACTCTGAATGGACCGGACCACTTGGATTTCAATTTTCCGGTAATAGGCAAAGGCTTGAGTTGAATAGAAGCACCCAATCCCTAGGAGTGAACTCATACTTTAATATTATATGATCATAGAATTGTTTCATTCGAGCTTTATATGTAGAAGCACTCTCATAAGCTCGCACCTTAAACTCATTAGACTCATTGAGATCCTCAATCCTTGCATGGGCAACTTTTTCCCAATTATGATTCAAGATTTTCAATGCCCAGATAGCCTTGTGTTCAAGTTCTATGGGTAGATGGAAAACCTTAACAAAGACCATATGATAGGGAGATATGCCAATGGGTGTTTTAAAACCAATTCGGCATGCCCAAAGCGCATCATCTAGCTTCCTTTACCAATTAGTTTTGTTGGCATTCACTGTCTTTGTTAGAACAGATTTGATCTCCTGATTTGACACCTCCACTTGGCCACTCATTTCGGGATGGTAAGGAGAGGTGACTTTATGTTTCACCCCATATTTGGCAAGTAATGCACTAAACAACTGATTGCATAAATGAGACCCCCTATCACTTATGATGGCACGAAGGGTGCCAAAACAACAGAAAATATATTTCATTAAGATTATAGTAACGCTTCTCCCTTCATTGTTTGGTAGTTCCATGGCCTCCACCAATTTAGACACATAGTCAAAAACCACTAGAATATATGTGTTCTCAGAAGAACTCACAAAGGGTTCCATAAAATCGATTCCCCATACATCAAATAGCTCGACCTCCAAGGTAGGAGTTAAAGGGAGTTCATGACACCTAAGGATGCCACCCGAATGTTGACATTGATCATAATGCTTGACAAAATTATAGACATCTTGGTAAATGGTACAGTAATTTAAAATCGCATTGTAAGACCTTTGAAACTGTTCGTACACTACCATGATTACCTCCAACAGGCGAAAAATGGCATGCCTCTAAGATGGGCATCATTTCTACTCTAGGAACACACGATGAATTATGCCATCAACACATATATGGAAAAGGTAGGGCTTATTCCAATAAAATATGTGGACATCATGCAAATTTCTTCTTTTTGTGGAAATTCAAACCTTCGGGCATCATATAACTGGCCAAAAAATTAGAAAATCAGTGCTCACTCCCAACTACATGCAGGTGCATGTGGTCGTACAAGTAATAAAGTGGCTTTATTTCAAGTCAGGTATCGAACCCACGGGGACTGTAATGTTATAGTAATTTTTCGTTAAGTGTTTAGTATACGCAATTCTTTATACAAGTAAACAAATAGAACAAATGGTCAATTTCCAATAATACT
>JACEIK010000439.1:438467-455814 GCA_018107945.1 Datura stramonium | reverse complement strand
TGATTTGAAGCTACCTATGTTTACAATTATGTTTTCGATGAGAATTGAGTATTTCTATGTATGATAAAGCTTTGGGCAATGCCCACATGTTATGTATAAATGATGATTTACCTGAATTAAGCTTACCAAATTGTTTTAAAGCAAAGACTCCCAATTATATTTTCAACTTATGGTATCTTTTGAGTTAAATTTTCCTATGTATAGCTTACCACATGGTTTTGGAGTGAAGGCTCCCAATTATGTTTTCAGCTTGTGGTATGTGTTGAGCTACAACCTCTCATATGCATGATTTCATATTTGAGGTGCATTTGATTATTGAGCTTCTTCAATATATGATGTTGAGATTCGTTATAAAATGATGTAGAGCACATGCATGCTTTGGGAGTAATGTCTAGCACTAAGTAGGCTAAGGGTCGATCACCCTATGCCTCAGAACTACGCGCCAACATAGGTTTACACTATTATATATTACTTGGGGACCTCCATTGTAAGCATCCCCTGCTTGAATGGGCTTTCAGCTTGATATCGATATCATGGTATCATTCCTAGCCCTAGAAAGGCTTTGGATGGCTCTACCCATTTGAGTGTGATAGTTGGGACCACGTAAGCTCTAGAGTGGTATGTCGGTTAAAGGACTAGTCTCCCATTGTTCCTTATGATTTCAGATATGCATATTTCATTACTCATGAGATTTATATATTTATGCATGTTCTAAAGCAGGTTTGACTCAATGTTCAGCTATACTTATAAATGTTAGAATTTAGCTTTGAGTCAATCAATTCAGTTATGATATTATGTAGTTTTATTATGTTATGTTATGAAGAGATTATGATTTCAGAAAGAATGCATGCAAGCCCTACTCTCGGACTCTTAATGTTTATGTTATATTATGCATTATCTTTAAAGGATTTTGTTTAATTTAGCAGTTTTACTTACCCTGCTTACTCGGTACATTTCACGTACTGACCGCATACTCTATGCTGTATCATTTCATGATACAAGACCTGGCTCCTAGGTTTAGCCCCGCTTGTAGTCAGCTTATCAGAGTTAGCATTTGCATTGTTGATGAGTCCTCATATCTCGAGGACTAGACTATTCAGATATCTTACGTGTATTTCAGTTTCAGTTTTGTTGAGTTAGTTGGGGTCTTGTCCCATCAACTCGTCATATTTACAGTTTTTTCAGACATATGTATGTATTCAGCTATGTATTTCATATTCTGATGTTGTGTTCATGTTAGACTTCCGCTATGAGTATTTTATTGATTATTCAGTTTCTTGATTGAGATTAGATGTATGCTTATGTCATGGGTCAACTTGGGGTCTCTCGGGACTCCTTGTCCCGTGTTACGATCCGGGCCTCCATTTGGGTCATGACATTGGGCACCTAAAAAAGTGTAAGAACCAGCTACCAACAAGTATGTAGGGTATGAATGGGTGATTCCTTTCACGCCTATGCCCAAATCCCTCTCTAAATCATGCATGATCTATGACTAATCTATGGGGTTTTAATCCAATGCATGAATTTCCTAATTCTTTACATGGGTATGATTTAAATACGTTTCTGTTATTGAATTATGAAGCATGGGCAAGTTTTATAATGTTTTCAATTAAAAATCATGTCTCTAGCCTTATGAATTCAAAAGTCCATTGTTGAAAAGTTCATAAAAGATGAGATTTGTGATGAATGCAGGATGATGATGAGATATTATGATGAAAATTATGTTTCCAAGCTACCCATGTTTATAACCATGTTTTCGATATGAATTGAGTATTTTCAAGTATGATAAAGCTTTGGGCAAGGCCTAATGTTTAAGTATGATTGATGATTTTCTGAATTAAGCTTACCACATGATTTTGGAGTGAAGACTCCCACTCATATTTTCAGCTTGTGGTATGATTTGAGTTAAAGCTTCTCATATGCATGATTTCAGCTTTGAGATGTATTTGATTTATGGGATTTGTCGATAGACGATGTTGAGCTTCATTAAAAAATGACGTAGAGCATATGCATGTTTTTGGGAGTAGTGTCTAGCATCGAGCAGGCTAAGGGTCGATCACCCTATGCCTCAGAACTACGTGACAACGTAGGTTTATACATTATGACTTTGGGACCTCCCTTGTGAGCTATCCTCGGCCCTATTGGCCCATGAGCTTGATATCGATATCATGATATCATCTCTAGCCTTGGCAAGTCTTTGGACGGCTCTACCCACTTGAGTGTGATAGTTGGGACCACATTAGCTCTATCATGGTATGTCGGTTAAAAGACGAGATTGTTCCTCATGATTTCAGTTATGCATGTTCATTACTCATGAGATTTACATTTGTAAGTATGTTCTAAAGAAGGTTTGATTCAATGTTCAGCTTTACTTATAAATATCATATTTCATCTTTGAGTCAATCGATTATGTTATGATATGTTATGATGATATGTTATGTTATGATGAGATCATAATTTCAGAAAGAGTGCATTCAAGCCCTACTCTCAGATCCTTAATACTTACGTTTTACGCTATGCGTGTCTTTAGATGATTTTACTTACTTAATTGATTTTACTTACCCTACATACTCGGTACATTCCACGTACTAACCGCATACTCTATATTGTATCATTTCATGATACAGGACCCGGTTCTCCAGTTTAGCCCGCTCATAGTCCAATTTCAGAGATTAGCACCTTCATTGTTGGTGAGTCCTCATCTCCCGAGGACTAGACTATTTAGATTCCTATATGTATTTCAGTTTCAGTTTTGTTGAGTTAGTTGGAGTCTTGTCCCATCAACTCGTCAGGTTTAGAGGCTCTTCAGACACATGCATGTAATCAACTTTGGATCATGTATTCTGATGTTATGTTTAAGTTTAGACTTCCGCTATTATTATATTGTTGATTCTTCAGTTTCTTTAATTGAGTGTATGCTTATGCCATGGGTCAACTTGGGGTCTCTCAAGACTCCTTGTCCCATGTTGCGATCTGGGCCTTCATTCGGGTCGGGACACCAACATTCTCCCTCAAGTTAGGAAGTGTGCAAAAATGTTGCAAATACCTAACTTGGAATTGAGATAGAGATGTTGTACTTATTGAGACCTTTAGTGAGTAAGTTACTTGATCTCTTGTTGAGACGTTACCTTATAAAATAATAATTTACTTTAGTATATTTTATCTTAAGAGCATGACATTAAAAATTGCTAGCTACTAGTAAGAAGAAGTGGAAGCAAAGGGATTAAGGAAGCAGAGTGGAGTTGTTCTAATCATGGTGATTATGGCCTTAATTATTATTTGTGCACCAATTAATGTGGAGAGTGCTTTTGGAGTTGACATACATCCATGTACACTGCCGGCATGCCAGAAAATCTTGAAGGAGAAGTACCAAAGTGCGACATGTGCTATATAATAATTGTTTGGGATGATGATCATAAATATTTATATAATAATTGTTAAATACTTTATTATAATAAACTTCTAATTTTACTTCTCCTCGTATTAATTCCATGTGAAGGGAAAGAGGGCATGTTGGGTTTCTGTACCGTAATAGTTAGAATCTCATCAATGAAGTAATGTTATTCATAATTCCGTTTGTTATATCTCTGTTAGAAGCATCTTTATTGTAGTTTTTTTCTTAGATTTTTAGGAGACTATAAGAACTTTTTAAACTTGACTAAATAGCACGTTAATGATCTCTTGATACGAGGGGCATGAGGCCCAATCTAAGTCACAATAGGTTGTCATTATAGTGTCTTTGTTCAATCTTATCTTGTGTTTCTGATAGAGTTAATTTTAGTATTACAAATGCAGAAACTTTGTATAATCTTTCTAGATTGATGAAATTTAATGACTCAAATTATGAGAGAGTGTGTCAACTTTAATTTATTATAATTTTTAATTTCATTTCTAATGTGTAGGAAAATGCGGGTGATCGAATTTGAATGGAGGCCACAAGTCAACTCGTTCTATTAAAGTGAATGATGAAGAGTGTTGAACTATTGTGATGTTTAAATACATTAAGTTTTGTGGAATTAATTGCTAGTACAGATCTTTAAAATATTGCTTTATAAGTATGTGCAGTACAAGACATGTTGTTTTTCAAAATTTATCGCAGATCTATATATTTGAATTATTTATTAACTAATATGATGTTGTGAGATTATTTATATATATGTGTGTGCACGCGCGCGCGCATGATTAGTGAATATATGCAAATCAAAATTATTATTTTTAACAATTGTGGAAATAAAAATTCTAGACAACATTACCACACTTCAAAAGTGTGGCTATAAGGACGTTAATTGTGTGGCTTATTAATTATAAATTGTGGCATGTATATTAGAAAAGGCTACACTTTAAAAATGTTGTCGTAGAGGAAGTATAAACGGCAACGCTTTAAAAGCATGGCTAATAACTAAGAATAGGCCACGTTTAAAAGTGTAGTTTATTAAGAGAAAGTGTTGTTAATGAGTTACTACAAAAGCGTGGCCTTTGTACCTGATGATGGACTACGCTTTTAAGCGTAGCTACTATGGAAACACTTAAAAAGTGTGGTCTAAAGTCAAAGGTTACGCCTCTTTAGGCCACCCCCGAAAAAGCATTGCCTAAAATGACAAAGTGTGGCCTTTGATCAAAGGCCACGTTTTTTGCTAGTTTAGGCCACACTTTGTAAGGGTGGCTGAAAGCCGAAAATGTTTTAGTGAACTAAACAACCCACAGTATATCCAGAAGCCTCTAAGAATACTATCAGTTAAATATTCAAGACAGGGCACCAACCTACCCATCAACTATACCGAAAACTTCAGAACAAGCAAAACTAGATAGCTAACCAGTAGCTCCACAAAGAGTAGAGCTCACCAACCAATAGCTGAAACTACAACTCCTAATATAAAGTTTGATCTGGACCTCTATCTAAATTTGCAACATGAAATGCAGCAACCCCATGCAAAGAATGTTAGTATGAATAAAATATACTGGTATGTTAGATTGAATACAATAAACATAAAAGTAGTTGCAACAAAAGATAAATAGAGATATAACCTCAAACTCTGGTTGCCATAATCGGTAAATAACATGAAAAATTCGACATTGGTAAGTCGTTCTTCGCAAGAACATAGGAACAATAATTAAAGAGAGAGAATCCTTACCTACAACCAAGAAGTGTGAATGGAGAATTTCAAGAATTCCTAAATTTTCTCCACTTAACTAACAACTCAAAAATTCAAAATTAACAGGAAAAAAGTGAAATCAACGGTCCATACACCGTCCTAATGATGGGTCTTGATTAGATTGAGTTAATATGGAGTATATCCCATTCAAATATACTTCAAGACATCAAACCTTACGGAACAAAATGATATCAAGTAAACAAATGACAAGTATGGATTATATATTTCTAGCAAGCTCCATCGTAAGGGGTGTCCTTAATTTGGGCTTTGCCTCGAGAGATCTATGAAGACATTTTTCTTCGCCTTTAGATCTTCCTTGCAAGCTCTGACTGCTCAAGGGTTGGTTACTTAGTCAAAAATTGACATATGCACGCAACTTTATCTCCCGATATCCCCTTATTATTAACGATATTGCCCTTGATCCACCTAAATTAGTGAGTGTGTACGTGATCAATATAGTATAATTACCCAAATTTAGAGTAGATATTGTATCCACAGAGATTTTGTTAGGCCAAAATTATCAGGCGATTTCAAATATGATTTGTAAGTTAAGAGCTTATTCAAGTTAGGGTAAAGAGAGAGATTATAACTAAAAATGTAAATGCTAATGGAGTAAATTGATATTGAGAAAATTTAGGGAAGTTTCCCCAAATTTGGGTTGATACCTCTAAATCACTAAAAAGGGATAATTTAGAATGGGCTTATAGTGAATATGCAAGCAATCAACTTAGGCAACTAGTAGGTGTCTTTCAACAATCCCAATGGTGTCAATCTACATCAATTTTATTAAATTGAAGAGAATTACATTCTACCCAATTGCATTTTTTCAATTGAATTCCTTCTATGTATAGGTGAATCCATTAAAGAAGGGGTTAAAGCCATGGGTTATTATTGATTGATATTACCCAAACCTAAATTGGATCTTTCAAACACAATAAAGGAAATTGAAAAGGATTGAATGACTTTCATCACCAATCACAATTTACAAACCCCATAGATCAACCGAATATTCTCAAGTCCATAATTAATTTCACCCAATTGAGATTATTAAGGTTTACAAACCCATTGGGTTCACAATACTACATCTAGGTTTAGTTACCTATAGAAAAAAAGAAGAAGAAAGAAAGTAATTACACATTCTTACTCATAAATTAATGATGAGAGAATAAAACTTGAATTGAGCAACTTGATCTTCAACTTCAATTACAAAGGTATGAAAATAAAAATGGAAAACTAGCTAAGACTGTTACACCTGGAAAAAATTTTGGTGATTATTTGGTGTTTTTATACTATGTTAAGGAAAGTATAGGTTGTATATTGGTCGATGACAAGGGAAATATGTACAAATGGAAAAGAAAAGAGTATGTGAATTTCATAAGTAAGGGTAAAATTTAAATGATCATATCTCCCAAAATATAATGAATTAGAAGTCCCACGACCTATAAAATTAAAGGTCTTTGAGTTTAATTTTCAGACCATCAAATCACTCATCAACCAGAGTTCGGAGTAAAAAGTTATAGGCATTATATGGTGGCCTGTCGGGCAGTAATGTGGCCACCACCCAAAAACCTTTATATTTTATATTTTGTGTTATGAGATCATTTTCAATATTTCCAGATATGAGATGCTTGATTACTCTCTTAAATCCTCTCTCTTTTACAGCAGCAAAGCCTAAGAAACTAAGAGTAATCCCTCAAGAAAACACCATCAAAACTCAAGCAAAACTCCATGGAAGTGAAGACAAGTTTATGGTGGAGTTGTTGTTGCCTTGTAGCTGCATTTTTGGCAGTGTTGTTGTGGTAACTTGCTGTGTTTCTTAAGAATTTCTAAGCCACATATATTCTCCCTCTTGGTAGGTATTATAAATAAGTATAAAAGGTGATAATTCTACTACTAAACTTGCTTGAATTCATGAGTAAAAAGCTAGAAGTTAGAGGTGTATTTGGTGTGTTTTTGAATTGCTTCTACTGCGTTTTGGACAGCAAGGTTACTGCATTTTTGAGAAAGAAGTTGAGTTAAATTACTTATATTTTTAACCAAGAACAACCCCCCAGAAAAAATTAAGGATTTTGACCCTTTTAAACCTCTCAAATTGCAAAGCGAAAAGCTGAAAATTGGCAGCTCATTTGAGCTGCCGATGGACTGTTTGTGAGCTGAGTTTTGCTCGTTTTCCTTAGGCTTTTTGGCTGTTTAATTTTATGGAATTATACTTTATATGGAGGGGAAGAATTACAGCAGAACTAAGGTAAACTTTCCTCTTGTTTCTCCTCAAAAGTTAGTGAAAACTAGTTGAGAAAATGGGCTAAATGTTGTTAATGTTGCCCTGTGTTGTTGTTGCTATTGTCACTGCCTTTGGTCAGTTATTTTGGGCTGCATTTTGTGCTACAGATTAATCTGTTTGTTGGCCTATAAAAACCACTAGATTAAGAAGGTTGAAGGATGATCATTGAAATAGGAAATTGGCTATAGAAAAGTTCATCAGAGAAAGGTATGTAACGTGCCCTGCCCATCGTTCTTTTAAGACCGATTTGTGTGTTGTGAATTGAATGAGCCAGAAACCTCTTTAAAAGTATTGAGGCAGTATGTTAAGCTTCATTCAAGCTTTAAAGTTTCATTTTTTATTAAGGTTAAATATTAAGATTATGCCTAGACGAAGTACGGCATCTAAGGTGTGATATTGTGTTGATTGTTGTCGTAGTTGTACATCAAGTTGGAGACCTCTCAGCGTGGGCATTGTTAGTTGGTCCTTACTATCTGTTATATATATGTGATTTTAAATGTGTTTAAAGGTGTGGTTGCTAACTGAAATTGGTGAAAGATCCAAGATGATGATGTGTAAATGATTTCAAGCCAAGTAAAGACGTCGCAAGTTATTAAGGGTAAAAGAGTTTGTTGAATTCGGATTGCCTGGTTATGGTTGTCATTTATCTTATGTGTATGTTATGAAATATGCCAGGCTGAGGGGAGATTTCATAATCTCTTTCCCTTAAGTCGAACTACAAGCTAGCGAGTCTCTGAGCTCTAATGTCCCTTGAACCCGATCTATAAATCTTATTGAAACTCTTAGGTCATCCGCAGTTCCTTATGATTTATACAAGTTTTGAATACATGTGTTTAAGTGCTATTTTTTTAGCTTTACATGTTATATGTGCTCACTTGCAGTTATGCATTACGAAGGAGGCCTATGCAGGCCACATATTTAGTATTCATCATTTCTGTGATATACGTGTTAAGTTGGTCCAGTATAAGCCATATCGACTCTATTTTTTAATTTGTTCAAGATTTATTAATTTTACCCTGATGTGGTACACTGGTTGGACGAGTTTTACCCCGGTATGGTACACCTGCTGGAGGCATTTTTATTTTTACCCCGGTGTGGTATACTGGCTGGACAAATTTTATATGAATTTTATGATCGGCTGGCCACTGGCATTTCAGTTATAATCTTTGTTATGCATTAGATGATTGCATTTAAACTTCAATATTTATTTATTTCCAAGTTTCAATTTTCAGGATTCCAAGTTGTTATTATTCCTTATTTCTGGTCCAGTTATCATTTTTATCTTATATGTTTACAGTTTTCAGCCTTACATGCCAGTACATTTTATTCGAACTTGACGTCCCTTCATATGGGGACCCATCATGCAATGGTGCTATAGGTACAGGCCGAGGCTCAGATCATCGGACGCAATAGGAGTTAGATTTTAGCGGAATAGTGGTATGCTCCTCTCTTCCAGGAGTCATGTCCTAGTTTTGACAATTTTGAGTATTGTGTACAGCATGGGTAGGTTGGGGCCCTGTCCCGTACATTCAGTTTGTTTACTCTATAGAGGTTGATGTGGACTAGTTTGTATAGTAATTTTAGTTGTGTAGTCGTGTTGGTTTTTCATTTCTCTATTTAGCTTTATTGTAGCCTTGTCGGCTTTCCAGGTTGCATATTCATTATTATCGAGACATTATGGGTCCAGTATTTATCTTGGTTGGTTGTGACAAGTGGCTTGGTCAGCCTTAGTGTTACATTTATAGATGCTATATAGCCGGCTTCTTGATCAATCATGAATCGAACGCCAGTTGCTCCCTACCCCAGTTTTGGGGATGACAGACTTAGTATAAGAGAGAAGTAATGTCCGAGGGAGTCCACAAAGCTGTGTCTAATAGAGTCTTTCTTATGGGTATGCTATGCACCATACTTATAATCCGAAGCCTATAGGATATCTAGGAATTGTTTCACTTTTTTTACTAATAGTTCGTGCTATAGGGATAGGTCATAATTACTGCGATATCTAAATCATGTTATTGTTTCAGGGTATGCTTGTGACAAGGAAGATGACTACGAGGTTGATTGGCACAACCGTTAGAGAGGGCACTAGTTGCCCTCTAGTGGATTAGGGAGACAGGTTAGAGGCTCAGAGTGAGTCTTCTGCCCAAGGTATCACAGTTCCTCCAGCATTAGTTAGATCAATATAAGATAGACCTACAACTCCTCCCGCACCAGCGGTACCTGAGGGTAGTAGAGTGGCAGACCCTCCGGCGCCTGTGGTACCTCGTATTGTTTCGGAAGGACAGGGTCTTGAGGGAGCTATTTAGCTAATGGCTCGTATAGCTGCAGGTCAGGAACGCGATTGGAGGTGATAGAGAGATATAGAGGCAAGGCAATTGAGAGTTCCAGGGCCCGCGAATTCTTGAGTTTGAGCCCTCCTATATTTACTGGATCAGACCCGAGTGAGTATCCTTAGGACTTTATTGATCAGACTTATATGATGTTGAAGGTGATGCGAGCTACAGAAACTAAGGAAGTAGAGTTGGCAGCCTTCAGACTACGTGGTGTGGCTATATTGTGGTATGAGGCCTGGGCTCGTTCCAGAGGAGACGATGCACCATGAGCTGAGTGGGAAGAGTTCTCTGAGGCCTTTATGCACCACTATCTACCCTAGGAGCTTCAACAGGCTCGTGTTGAGCAGTTTTTGCACCTAGAGTAGGGAAGTATGATTGTGCGTGAGTATTGTTCAATTTAATTCTCTTGTCAGGTTTGCTCCGCACATGATTCAAATAATGGAGGATAGAGTTCATCGGTTCGTGTTAGGGTTGGGGATTCATATAGCTCGAGAGTTTTTGGGGGTATCTACTTAGGAGCACATGGACATTGCACGAATTCAGGCTTTTGCCCAGAGGGCAGAGGATTTAGTTCATCAATTACGGGATACTCGGAGAGAGCAGGAGCAATGAAAGAGAGCTAGGACTGGGGGTCCTTATAGAGGGTCGCAGTGTGACCTAAGGCTCAGTCATCTAGGCAGTCATTTAGGCTTGTAGGGAGTGCCCCACCTCAGTTTCAGGGATAGAGAAGAGACCAAGGCCCAGCTCCGTCTAGCTCTTGACGACAGGAGCGGGTGGGGCAGAGGCGACCACCATTGCCGCCTTGTCCTCGATGTGGGAAATCTCATTCAGGTTAGTTTCGTCAGGGACAGAATGTATGCTATCATTGTGGGAAGCCAGGGCACTTTATGAGGGATTGTTCAGATAGGGTTGAGGCAGACTAGGCGCGATTAATAGTTTCTTCGCCATCCTTCATTTGACCTCCCAGACCTAATCCTCAGTTGGAAGTAGGCCATGGAAGATGTAGAGGGAGAGAAGCTTCTAGTTCTGGGGCAACCCAGAATTGATTTTATGCTTTGGGTGGTCGACATGACCAGGAGGCCTCACTTGATGTTGTTAGAAGTACTTTGATTATTTATTCTCGTGCAGTATATGGCTTGCTTGATCCCGGTTCTACACTCTCTTATGTTACACTATTGGTTGCGAGTCTGTTTGAGACATTCCCTGAGTTGTTATCTATACCATTTGTTGTTTCTACACTAATTGGTGAATCTGTGTTAGCTAGACGAGATTACCGGAACTGTGTAGTATTAGTATGTGATAGATCAACCTTAGATAATCTAGTTGAGCTTGAAATGGTTGACTTTTATGTCATTATGGGTATGGATTAGTTGGCGGCATGTTATGCTAATGTTGATTGCAGAGCCAAGGTTGTCAGATTCCATTTTCCCAGAGAGCTTGTTCAAGAATGGAAAGGTAATGCCACTACGCCTAAAGGTAAGTTTATTTCATACCTTAAGGATCAGAATTTGATATCCAAAGGTTGTATTTCTCACTTGGTGCGGGTAATAAACTTGGAATGCGAGTCTACGACTCTCTAGTCAATTTCTGT
Source organism: Datura stramonium (assembly GCA_018107945.1). NCBI lineage: Eukaryota > Viridiplantae > Streptophyta > Magnoliopsida > Solanales > Solanaceae > Datura > Datura stramonium. The sequence continues at coordinate 444,456 of JACEIK010000439.1, read as the reverse complement.
TGTAAATGAGTTCCCCGAGGTCTTTCCAGAGGATTTGCCTGGAATTCCTCCTGAAAGGGAGATTTTCTATTGATCTACTTCCAGGTACTCAGCCTATATCGATCCCTCCATACAGAATGGCCCCAGCAAAACTAAAAGAATTAAAGGAGCAGTTGACAGATTTGCTCCAGAAGGGTTTTATCCAACCTAATGTGTCACCATGGCGTGCACCGGTGTTATTTGTGCGAAAGAAAGATGGGTCGTTGAGAATTTTAATTGATTATAGGCAACTTAACAAGGTAACGATTAAGAACAAATATCCATTTCCTAGGATTGATGACCTATTTGATCAGTTACAGGGTGCCAGATGCTTTTCGAAAATTGATTTGAGATTCGGGTACCATCAATTATGGGTTACGGAGGTTGATATCCCTAAGACTGCCTTTAGAACTAGATACAACCATTATGAGTTCCTAGTAATGTCATTTGGGCTGATAATGTCCCAACAGCTTTTATGGACCTGATGAATCGAGTGTTTAGGCCTTTTCTCAATGTTTTATGATCTTCTTCATTGATGATATTCTGATTTACTCGCGATCCAAGGACGAGCATGCAGACTCTCCAGGAGAACAGGTTATATGCTAAATTTTCTAAATGTGAGTTCTGGCTGACATTTGTAGCTTTTCTTGGTCATGTAATTACAGTTGAAGGTATAAGAGCGGATAGTCAGAAGATAGAGGTAGTACAGAGTTGGCCTAGACCCTTGGGTCCTACAGAGGTTCGTAGTTTTATGGGATTGGAAGGTTACTATCGCAGATTAATAGAAGGTTTTTTTACTATATCCGCGCCATTGACAAAGTTAACTCACAAAGCAAAAATGTTTCAGTGGTCAGAGGCGTGTGAGCGCAGTTCTCAGGAGTTGAAAGATAGGTTGACCTCAGCAGCTGTCTTGACTCTTCCAAAAGGTACAGAGGGCTATGTGGTTTATTGTGATGCCTCTAGGATTAGCTTAGGCTGTGTTTTCATGCAACAGGACAAAGTCATTGCCTATGCTTCGAGGCAGCTGAAGAAGCACGAGCAGAATTACCGTACCCATGATCTAGAATTGGCAGCGATGGTGCTCGCGCTGAAGATTTGGTGTCACTACCTGTATGAGGTACATGTTGATATTTTTATAGATCATAAGAGACTTCAATACCTATTCCAGTAGAAGGATTTGAATTTACGGCAGAGAAGGTGGTTAGAATTGCTGAAAGATTATGATGTGAGTATCTTGTATCATCCGGACAAGGCAAATGTTGTAGCTGATGCGCTAAGTCGAAAGACTATGGGTAGTTTGAGTCAAATTCAGGTTGACAGGATTGAAATGATGAATACTTTGTGGCAGTTGGCTAACTTACAGATTTGATTACTGGATGTCGAAGATGGGGGTGTTATTGTCCAAAACACATCATAATCGTCCAAAACACATCATAATCGTCCTTAATAGCAGCTAAATGTGCCAAACTTATGATATTTTTATTTGATTTTAAAAAGTCACCCCCAGATTTTTGAGTCAATTTGGAATAAACTCATCTATAGGCTTCACATCTTCGTGAGAAAGACCCAAGTTAAGCAACGACAATATGATGATGCAGAGTTAGTCTTACTGAGAGACGGTATACCACAGTAGAAGAAGAGCCCATTTGATTATGGACCCGATGGAGTTCTTAAATACCAGGGTCATCTATGTGTGGCTAATATGGGTGAGCTACGGGAACATATTATGAATGAAGCTCATTACTCTCGGTATTCAGCACACGCAGGTGCCAGGATGATGTATCGTGACCTGAGGCAGCTATGTTGGTGGAATGGCATGAAAAAGGACATAACAGGTCTTGTGACTCAGTGTCCTAATTGCCAACAGGTGAAGGTTGAGCACCAGAGGCCTGGAGGTCTGATGCAGGATATAGAAATTCCAGCCTGGAAATGGGAGTTGATTAATATGGATTTTATTATAGGATTGCCTCGAACGAGCAGGAAGCATGATTCTATCTGGATAATAGTTGATAGATTGACTAAATGCAGAGGATTATTCTAGGCATTATATACGGGAAATAGTTTTCCTACATAGCGTCTCCTTATCCATTATTTCTGACAGAGGTGCTCAGTTCATAGAAAACTTCTGGAAGTCTTTCCAGAAAGGCCTGGGCACTCAAGTAAGCCTCAATACCGCATTTCATCCTCAGATAGACGGACAAGCTGAACATACCATTCAGACGCTTGAAGATATGTTGCGTGCCTGTGTTCTAGATTTTGGCGGAAGCTGGAATGATCATGTTTCCTTGATTGAGTTTTCCTATAATAACAGCTACCAGGCGAGTATTCAGATGGCTCCATATGAAGCTTTATATGGGCGAAAGTGCAGGTCACCAGTGGGTTGGTGTGAACTCAGTGAGGCAGAGTTATTGGGGCAATACTTAGTGCAACAGGCTATTGACAAGGTGAAACTTATTAGATATCAACTTCAAATGGCATAGGGTAGGCAGAAGTCTTATGCGGATGTACGTTTTCGAGTGCTGGAGTTTGTTGTTAATGATTGGGTCTTCCTGAAAGTGTCTCCTATGAAAGGCGTCATGCGATTTGGCTGAAAGGGAAAGTTGAGCCCTAGATATGTTGGGCCTTACAGAGTTATCCACAGGATAGGAAAAATAGCCTATGAGTTGGAGTTGCCACCAGAGCTAGCGACAGTCCACCTAGTATTTCATGTTCGATATTGCAAAAGTGTATAGGAGACCCAACTCATGTTATGCCTATCGATGATGTCCGGATTTCCGAGGAGATGACCTACACCGAGGTCCCAGTTGCTATACTTGATCGGCAAGTCAGGAAACTTCATACCAAAAAAGTTGCCTCAATTAAAGTGTTGTGGAAAAGTAATAACATCGAGGAAGTGACTTTGGAGGCTGAGGAGGAAATGAAGAAGAACTATCCTCACCTATTTATGATGTCGACGTGATATTAAGGTATGTGTTTGATCACTAAGTTACTGAGTATCTATTTTGAAGCATATTAAGCAAAATTAATTTCCATTCGAGGACGAATGTTCCTTAGGGGTGGAAAACGTTATGCTTGGAAAAAATTTTGGTGAATTATTTGGTATTTGTATACTATGTTAAGGGAAGTACGTGTTGTATATTGGTCATAGATGACAAGGGAAATATGTACAAACGGAAAAGCAAAGAGTATGTGAAGTTCATAAGTAAGGGTCAATTTTAAATGACCATATCTCCTAAAATATAATGAATTAGAAGCCCCACGACCTACAAAATTAAAGGTCTTTGAGTTTAATTTTCAGACCATCAAATCACTCATCAACCAGAGTTCGGAGTAAAAAGTTATATGCATTATATGGTGGCACTATCGGGCAGTGATGTGGCCACTTCCTAAAAACGGCCACCACCCGAAAACCTTTATATTTTATGTTTTGTGTTATGAGATCATTTTCAACATTTCCAGATAAGAGGTGCTTGCTTACTCTCTAAAATCCTCTCTCTTTTCCAGCAGCAAAGCCTAAGAAACTAAGAGGAATCCCTCAAGAAAACACCATCAAAACTCAACCAAAAGTCCATGGAAGTTAAGGCAACTTTGTGGTGGAGTTGTTGCTTCCTTGTAGCTGCATTTTTGGCAGTGTTATTGTGGTGACTTGCTGCGTTTATGAAGCATTTGTAAGTCACATATCTTCTCCCTCTTTATAGGTATATATACAAGTATAAAAGGTGAGAATTCTACTACTAAACTTGCTTGAATTCATGAGTAAAATGCCAGAAGTTAGAGGTGTATTTGGTGTGTTTGTGAACTGCTTCTACTGCATTTTGGAAAGAAAGGTTGCTGCGGTTTTGAACAACAAGCTGAGGTCAATTACTCCTATTTTTAACCAAGAACAACCCCCCAGCAAAAGGTAAGGATTTTGACCCTTTTAAACCTCTCAAATTGGAAAGAGAAAAGCTGGAAATTTGCAGCTAAGTGAGTTGCCGATGAACTGTTTGTGAGCTGAGTTTTGTTCATTTTATTTAGGCTTTTTGGCTGTTTATTTTGATGGAATTATACTTCATATTGAGGGGGATAATTAAATCAGAACTAAGGTAAAATTTCCTCTTGTTTCTCCCTCAAAAGTTAGTGAAAACTAGTTGAGAAAATGGCTAAATGTTGTTGATGTTGCTATTGTGACTGCCTTTGGTTAGTTATTTTGGGCTGCATTTTCTGTTATATATTAAGCTTGTTGTTGGCCTATAAAATAAATATATTAAGGAGGTTGAAGGCTGATCATTAAAATAGGAAATCGGCTAAAGAAAAGTTCATCAGAGAAAGGTATGTAAGGCGCCCCATCCATCGTTCTTTTAAGCACGATTCATGTGTTGTGTATTGAATGAGCCAGCAACATCTTTATAAGTCTTGAGGTAGTATGTTAAGCTTCATTCAAGCTTTAAATTTTCATGTTTTATTGAGGTTAAATGTTAAGATTATGCCTAGCCGAAGTGAGGCATCTAAAGCGTGATATTGTATTGATTGTTGTCGTAGTTGTACATTGAGTTGGAGACCCCTCAGCATGGCATTGTTAGCTGGTCCTTACTATCTGTTATATATATGTGATGTCAAATGTGTTTAAAGGTCTGGTTGCTAACAGAATTGGTGAAAGAGCCAAGATGATGACGTGTAAATGATTTCAAGCCAAGTAAAGACGTCGCAAGTTATTAAGGGTAAATGAGCTTATTGAATTCGGATTGCCTGGTTATGGTTGTCCTTTATCATATGTGTATGTTATGAAATATGTCAGGCCAAGGGGAGATTTTATAATTCCTTTCCCTTAAGCCGAACGACAAGCTAGCGAGTCTCTGAGCTCTAATGTCCCTTGAACACAATCTATAAATCTTGTTGAAACTCTTAGGTCATCCGCAGTTCCTTATGATTTATACAAGTTTTGAATATATGTAGTTAAGTGCTATTTTCTAGCTTTACATGTTATATGTGCTCACTTGTAGTTATCATTATGAAGGAGGCCTATGCAGGCCACATATTTAGTATTCACCATTTCTATGTTATACGTGTTAGGTTGGTCCAGTATAAGCCATATCGGATCCATTAATGATTTTGATCAAGATTTATTGATTTTACTCTGGTGTGGTACACCGACTGAAGGTATTGTTAATTTACCCCAGTGTGGTACACCAGCTTGATGAATTTTACTCTGGTGTGGTACACCGACTCGAGGAATTTTTATTTTTACCCTAATGTGGTACACTAGCTAGACGAATTTTATATGGATTTTATGATTGGATGGCTGCTGGCATTTCATTTATAGTCTTTGTTGTACATTAGATGATTGCATTTACACTTCAATATTGAGTTATTGTCAGGTTTTGATTTTCAAGATTCCGGGTTATTACTATTCCTTATTTCTAGCCCAGTTAACATTTTTATCTTATATGTTTATAGTTCTCAGCCTTACATACCAGTACATTTTATTCGTACTGACGTCCCTTCATCTAAGGACTCTTCATGCAATTGTGTTGCAGGTACAGGCCGAGGCTGAGATCATCGGACGTAGTAGGAGCCATATTTCAACAGAATAGTGGTATGCTCCTCTCTTCCAGGAGTCATGTCCTAGTTTTGACTATTTTGAGTATTGTGTACAGAATGGGTAGGCCGGGGCCCTATCCCGTGCATTTCCATTTGTTTACTCTGTAGAGGTTGATGTGGACTAGTTTGTATAGTAGTTTTGGTAGTGTAGTTGTGTTGGTTTTCCATTGCTTTGTTTAGTTTTATTGTAGCCTTCTCGGATTTCCAAGTTGCATATTCATTATTATCGAGACATTATAGGTCCAATATTTATCTTTATTGGTTGTGACAAGTGGCTTGGTAAGCCTTAGTGTTACATTTATAGATTCTATATAGCCGTCTTCTCGATCAATCATGAATCGAGTGCCAGTTGCATCCTACCCTAGTTTTGGGGTGTGACAAAGACTATCCC
>JACEIK010000439.1:408010-437821 GCA_018107945.1 Datura stramonium | reverse complement strand
CCCCCCCCCCCAGGAACATTCTTCCTGGAATGAAATATGGATTTGCAAGGTTAATTCCTTAGGAATTGCCGAAATTTCTGTGGAGTTTCCTCTGTATAATGGGCTATCCTATAACTTGCAACGCAGAAAATTCCAACATGATGCCTCATAGGGCGATATAACCATATACAAATAAGTGCAACCATAAACAAGTTATTCGTATTGGCACAATAAAAATGTGTCATGACCCGAGTCTACACCCTGGACGCGACACGGTGTCTAGAGCCATAAGTGACCCCAAGCTAACCCATGGCATAGTAGATGATGCGCTTTGCTAAGGTGGGCGAGCTGCTGAAGCTACTGAAGAGGTGGCTAGCGCATGGCCTCTACCTTACCCTATTTGAATGTTGGGAAATCTCTGAGTTTATGACAAGGCTTACCATACCCGAAGAAAGCATCCAAACTAACCATGCACCCTCCAAGGTGGTTCCTTCCATAGTTCTTTCAAGTTGTATATGTAATCTCCTTTTACACTGGACCTGGATGGAACATTGGCTGATGATGGAATTGGGACTGATGACCTCTTACTAGACTGTGAATGATGTCCACTACCCGTCCTCTGCTAGGAATACTTAGAGTCCCCTATTCTAGCTTTCTTGCCCTCCTTTTTCCTTTCCTTAAACTTTTCATCGTCGATCTATTGGGCATGGATCAGAAGTTTGGAAATGTCCATGTCACTAATGAGCATGGTGGTACTACACTCCTTGACCACCAGGTCTAAAACTCCTAAAGAAAACTTGCTCATGTGTGCGCAGTACAAGATGAGGTGAGAGCAGGACTAATAGTGGGGTTGAGTCTGATCGCTCGGACCTATAACATGAAATGATACAACATAGAGTATACAGTCAGTACTTGGAATATACTTTGTATGAAGGTAATTAAAGTGGAAAATTAAAATACATAAAAGTTCATGATAGTAGGACATTTCAAGCAAAACATGAAGTAATAATCATAATCAAAACACGAGGGCTCAAGGTTTCCAAAACTATTCATAATCTTGTCATAATCATAATCATAAGAGAAACCTTGTAAAACATAACTTTAGCCAAAGTATTGTAATCATAATTATGCATAAAACATAAGGAACAATGGGAGGACTCATCATAATCGACACCATCATGATAGAGCTTACATGATGCCCCAACTATCTCGCTCAAGTGGGCAGAGCCATCCTAAGCCTTGCCAGGGCAAAGAACGATAATATGGCGTGATCACTGAAGAGACCCCATAGGGTTAACATGAATATCAACTTACGTTGGCACGTAGTTTTGAGACTTAGGGTTTGCCTGAACCCCGAACCTACTCGCTACTAGACACTACTCCCAAAAACATGCACATGGCTCATAATTAATATTGTGAAATTATACATGAAGTTCATGGGCTAATTTAAATCATAACAATCATGAGCATGCTTGTAATACGTGAAATAGCCATGAAATAAGGGCTTGTGAGTCGTCCATAATCATACTCCTGATAATCATGAAAGTCATACATAATTGAGAAAATCCTCAAACTTGAAATTCATAAAGTCATGAAGGCTTCTTGTAGGAAATCATGTATCATACATCATAAAACATAACTTAGGTCTTGTGAGCATTAAAATCATAAGAGGATCATAGAATTTCATGATAAGTGATTTAGCCCTAAGAGTTCATAATCATACTTGTAACATAAGGGACCATAATTTTATGAGAACTAGTAGGAATCATAAAACACCAATTATGGAAATCATAAATTCACATTAATTCAGCTATACTCGTAAGAGAATCATGGAGGAATTTCATAACCCAGTATAAACCCTAGAATTTTGAAACTAGGGCTTGGGGAATGGGTGATAATGAATTTATTTGAAAAAGGGGAATGTGGATGAAATAACCCATCATTGATAGGCCCACCTACCTGGAATTTGATAATCACCAGCTAATGTTAATAACCTAATTGAATTTAGGAGGAACTTGAGCAAGAACCCTAGAAAATCTTAAGAGGGTTTTGAGAGATCTGATTCTTCAATTAAGAGTGTTAGGAGAGGAATGGATGATCTAGGGTGAACTATACCCGTAAAACACTCTTACCAAAGCTTAAAATAATGTAGTTTAGGACTTAGGAGATTAGGATTTATGAAAATACCCTTAATGATCTCGTAGGAAAAACCTCACTGCCAGATGCCATGACTCGTATCACGAGGTTTCCTTCCGTACCACGACTCGTGGTATCACTCATCACAACCATCCAATTTTTCCCAGTTCTCAGACCTTTAAAGTAAGGTTAGGCAGAACGAGTCATTCCTCGTGCAGAGCACGAGTTATAAGGGAAAATTAGAGTTTACAGTCTATCTCATGATAAGAATCATGTAAGGGAAATTTCCTAAAATGTCTTGTAGCCTCTTCCTCAGAAGTGTGGCGCACTTCATACCCAGGAAAAAGACTCTACTTAACGCGACCTTCACACACCCTAGGACTCACCTAAACTTTATGCTCTGATACAAATATTTGTTATGACCTGAGTCTACACCCTAGACGTCACACAGTGCCTAGAGCCACAAGTGACCCCAAGTTAACCCATGGCATAGCATATTACTAGCATGACCTGAACTTAAATAGGGAACTGAGCGGAAGCTAGCTGTATTGTAAACCATTTATTTATGCATAAAGATATAGTCTGATAAAAACACTTAGTCATAAGCTAAAACTAATACTACATTGTCTAAAAGCCTCTACGAACTGATGAGTTTCTGGGACAAGTCCCCAGCTAACTCCAAAGTCTAAGAACTAAAACAAGACAAAATAACTGAAATAAAGAAGATAACTCCAGTCCTTAGAAGATGAGGACTCACCAGCTAGCTGATCAAGTCTGAAATGTGTCTAACCACGGGGTTGACCCTAAGTACCTAGATCTATATCATGAAATGATATAGCATAGAGAGTATGCGGTCTACACTTTGAATGTACTGTGCATATGGGATATGCAACTGAAGTTTAAAACATGCTAGTAATCTAAGGAAGTCTGTACTAAGTATATAACTAAATGCATAAGCTAAGATATAACACAATGACCTTATCTGAGATGCATAAATACTGATCTGACATGCTATTTTGAAAGTTGTTAATGAAAATATGAGTAAAAATGATTTTAAGGTCCATGTGCGTGCACTGAAAATTGAAGTTGTAACTGCAGCTGAAAATTGTACTAAAACTGAAACTGAATTGTGGGAGAGCCTATTAACCAACAAATTCCAATATGAGCCTCATGAAGCCCGAACTGTAGTCCTGGTTGGGAGGATGTTCATACCTTGCCAAGGGTAAGAACCATGACTGGCATGATATCACTCATAACTTCAGGGAGACACTCTCAACTAACGAGGACCCTTGCATGAGCCCATTGAGGTAAAGGAAACACTCCCATCTAGCGAGGACCCTATATTCCTCGGGTAAAAGGAGACACTCTCTACTATCGAGGATCCCTTATCCTATGGTGACACATGGTTCTGATACCTGGGTGCATTGAAACCCCAGCCTACTCGGTGCTATGAAATACTCCCAACTAAACATAAATACTGATAATCTAAAACTGATGTCCTAAGACTAACAGAACTACTTTATCTAAAAGTGTCCCCAGAGCCTAGAGGACCATGAACATATGATACTGATGGCTCAAAACTAATATTCTAAGACTAGTCTGAACTACTTTATCTAAAAATGTACTAGGAGTTTAAATAACCATAGCATACTGAGCATACTAAAAGTCATGAGAAATTAAAGGTTTAAAGCGTATTGTAAGTCATGCATACTGAAATCATGGTAGAATCATATATTCAAAATGGACCATATTTTTTTGAAAACCATGTTAAGTCATAGGTTGAAGTTTAGGAATCATGCTAGTTCCAAATCATGGTTACACATCATGCAATTGAGAGTGAAATCATGAACATTATATGCTACTCATCATAAGAACCTTGATAAGCATGGAAAACATGAGGGAAATCATGCATAAAATGGAAACCCTAAGATATGGTTTCTAAAGAATTGAATTTTCTAGGATTTTTGAAAATAATTGGGACACAAGGGTGAAAGAAACTCTTGTTGAAGTCCCACATACTTGGCTAGGAGAAATCTCTACTAGCATATGAATCTTGAAGCCCTTGGAGAGGAACCCTAGGTGTTCTTGAGCCTTGAGAGACAAAGAAGAGAAGACTATATGGTGATTGAGAGAAGAATGAGGGATTAGACTAGGAAAACCCCTCTAATATGCCTCTTAGGAATCTCAAAACAACCTCAATTATGAGTTAAAAGCATAGAAATTTAGTAAAATACCCCTGGGAATTTTCTTTAAAGATCTGTTTGTTAATGGAAATGACCCATCCAACGAGTTGTTGTCTGTCTTAACGACTTGTTGGATCCATCCATTACTTCTGGAGAAGTTGTTACTTTATAATTCTCTAACCAACGACTAGACAGGATGGCCCATCTTCACATACCACGAGTGGTCCTATGACTTGTGGTCAGTGGACCATCCTTGCAACTTCTCTAAGCTTCTTCCCATAGATCATTATCATGGTTCGTCTCTCATCATTACTCGACTCATTTGTTTTGGGAAGTCTGGACTACTGGCTTACGATAACGCATATAACGGGTCATTGTTCCCAACAACGAATCATTCCTGGAGTCGTCCTATGAAAAATTTCTTCTACTTTTCTGTTGGTTTCTTGCTTCAAGTCTAGGGTATGACTTTAGGAACTTTTGGGTGGTTACAAAATGACATCAAGAGTATAAGGAGATTACTCACCTGAATGATGTCTTCAACTCATAAATAAATGTGGGTACTTTTTCCGCATTTCTTCCTTGGCTTCCCACATTATTTCCTCCATAATAATTTCATTGAGGAAACCTCCTTAGTCCTGAGCTTCCTAAATTGAAGATCTAGAATATTAATTGGTACTTCTTTGTAGGACAATTATTCTGAAACTTGAACACCCTTAATAGGCACAATGCTCGAAGGATCTCCTATACACTTTAGCAACATCGATACGTAAAACACAAGATGAACTGCTTCTAATCTACGGGTAACTCAAGCTCATATGCCACGCTTTCTATCTTTGGATGATTCTATATGGTCTAGTATATGATATCACCGAAATTACACCATAAGAAGGTACAAAACTGTTATTTATAAAATGTAGAACCCAATAAGGATGGGGTCGAATCCCACAAAAAATACAAGAGAGAACTTAATAATTAAAGTGTAAAGCCCGAGCTATAGTCTGAATTTCTATGAGAAAGGGGGGATAATGTTGAACTAATAATTTCTACAGATTTTTATCATGTTATAACTATGTAAATGGGACTAACTAAGGTTGTGCTTCCAAATGAGGAATAATGCCATTGCATCTAACTTATAAATTTTGATCGTAGTCATGCATGGTCACAAACATTGAGTCTTAGATTCCTCTAAAGTCTTTCGGCCCAATTAGTGGATTATCACTCCAGCTCCTTCTGTCTATTGAGTGTCTACTAACAAACCCTTATGAATATTACGGGCTAGCTATACTTGTAACAACCCAAGAGGGTTGAAAGTCTCAAATCCCTGCTATTAATCATTTTTCCTAATCTAAGTTTTTTTGGTCAAGCAAGCTAAGAATAGAGGCATACTTTGATGTTTGCCACCACCAAAATCATTTAAGAGTGAAAGGATGAATAGTGACCATGCATCATGCTACTTCCAAGATACTAAATTTAGAAGACCCAATAACATAAACCCCACATTAGGAATTACAATCCTATATGTGTGGTTTAGCCACTCATTTTACCAAAAATCAACTTAAAGAAGAGATAGATATTAACACTTAAAATTAATAAGAGAGAAGTAACAAGATTCATACAATAAGTAGTTAAAATTTTTCTTTGATTCTTTAGCAATAAATGCAAGTAACTTATCTTTACAAGAGTGAGCAAGTCTCTCAAACCCACTCTTTCACTCTAAAAATTTAACTACTATATCTAATATGCACAAAAAAGCTAAAATTATCTTATAGGGGCTTAAAGTCAGATTACAAGATTTATAATATTTCTTCCACATTCCTACTCTGCAATCGTAGATAGGACCATAGAATTTCTCTATTGGTTGCATTACTGACAAGAACCGCAGAATAGGTCTTCAATTTATTCCCTAGGTCCTTTGTCAAATTTCACAATTACAGCATAGGACTGCATTCCTGGAATGCGTTCTGTAGAACTAGTATGCGGTCCATAGATTTCCCCAAGAGGTCACAGAGTAGAACTTTGACATTTCTTTCCTCTTTTGGTCATAGATTGATCTGCAGATAACAAAATTGGAATGCAACTCTAGATTGGTACCACAAAATTCACCTTTTTATGCTTTAGCTCTCTATCATTTTCTACAGTGGAAGTGGCCATTTCTGCAGACTATAATCTGATTTTGCGGACCGTAGAATGGACCAATTGCCTTCAGCTACACATTTTGCTCTTCTTCTCCATCTTTCACCAATTTTTCTTCATTTTGGCATCTGAGTTCGTACACTTGAAAAATCATCAAAATATAATCAGAACTTAGTCTATAAAGTGCATTTAATACTTAATAAATTCATGATTTTGGTGCAAATTAAGCCATAATTTCATGGCTTATCAAAACCCTAACTTAAAATTTTGCTTTTCCTCAAGCAACAAAAACTACCAATCCGGATCTAATGATAAAGTATTAGTGACTACAGATTATTATATTTGCGAATTAAACACATGTGACTTCGATCAATCTAATTCTCCTCTCTTCTCAAAGACCAAACAAGAGTATCTCAGTATAACAACCTGTTCGATCGTTAGAGAGCCTTGATGATGTTGGCATAAGAATTTAATTTTTTACGGGCCTATATGTATTTTTTCAAATAAAAGAACTTGTCTGGTAAATGATTTAAGGGCCTGAGTTAAAATTTAGCAGGACCAAGCAGCAGGGTCGACCTGGCAGGCACTCCTTCATCGTAGCAAGACCGCTGCAGCTAGTAGGACATCGCCGTAGTGGACGATGCAGATTAGAACTCCATATTTTTCCCATATTTTTCCTACTTTTAATACTCAAATCCTATTGTAACAAGGATTAATCATTAAAAAAACCAGGAACAAAATTTTGGGTATTCTAACAAGGAAAAGAATAGGCTGGCTAGAGAAGGGAAAGGATTCCACATCCTTCCCGACAATCCTCTACAAGAACACCAGGACTCGAAGTAAGAATGCAACCCCATCGTTTCTTGGTAGTAACTTAGCGCCCAGGTAGGTTATGGCTTACCTTCGTGTTAGACTTCTATTAGTAACTTGTATATGTATGTATGGTTGATATGTTATTAATGAGTAAAACAAAAACCTATAATGCTTAAAACGACCAGTATAAACCATAGTGAATAATAGCTAAAGATGAGGGAGATAGCATGTATAAAAAGGAAAGAGAGAGGGAATAATAATAGGCCATAAATTGTTGAGTGTAGATAGAATCTTGATGCTAGGTTATTGATTGCATGCTCTGGGTAGTGTGCTTTAGACGGTCGTTTCTAGCAGTATATTCTTGACTATGTGGTTTAAAATTTATGTATATGTATAATTGATATCTGTGGAAGGAAAGATGGTTATTAATATTGAAATTTGGTAGTGAATTGTTGGGTTAATAACTACGTTAGATAAGGGGGTTGCTGCGAGCAGTTGTAATCAAAAATAGGGGTGACTTGATAGATAAGATTTTCATAATGAATATTGTCCTCGAATAGCGAAATTTCATGAGGATGAACCAATAAATAATGGAAGTGGACTATGATATAAAAAATCCATAAATATAAATGTTAGCATTTTAGTACCTTGTGTGTCTTATGGATGTTTATCTAATTTTCCATACATTTACTTAACTATAATTTGAAAATCGTGAGGAACGGGACTGTGATAATGTCTTGGATATAGATGACTTGGTTAATATATTTGAATGATCTTCGGACAATGATTATGATAAATATTATAGTTATTTAATCATATTATTTGAATGGATTCTAAATTGACTGAACTGTGAATATTATTCCTAAACTGCAAGTGAAATTGTGACAATCGATGTGTATTGGTGATCCATCCTAAGTGGTTATTGATCGAGAGCATGATGAAATGTGTTGAAGACGGATGGGAAATACATCCTTACCATGAGATGAGAGGCTCGTGTTCGAGGTGAGCATCCAGATGAGCAATTGAGTGTGAATAAGTATGCATATCGACACTTAAATATGAGTGGCTCATGCCCGATGTGAGCATCTAGGTGAGAAGTTGTGATATGAGTGGCTCGTGTTCGAGGTGAGCATTTGGATGAGAATATGAGTGGGAGAGGGTACCACGCCAGTATAGTACACAGATTTCTAGAGTCCCCTGCAGGTCATGACTAGATGGTTAGAAATAAGACCCTCTGGCATGTGTGTACAAATATATAGATGTGTGATATATCAACATATACATATATGATACAAGATATACCAACATCGATTCGGGCATGATATGAGAGATATAGATGTGATATGAAATATATCGATATAATATAGGTATGGTTCATATGTGTACAGGGTTATACCAATGAGGTGCGGATATATACATGCATCTGTGTCTCTAATGTTGACATGATTTCACTAGTATGATTGATTACTTTAAAGCCGATAAACTACCTATACTGCTTGATTGTTGTTAATGATTGTATGTTAATGTAGTTACACCTACTCCGTGGTTGATTGCTTGATTTGACTGAGTCTAAATTAATTAAGCTAAGTTGACTTTATATTAGTTTTAATAATGGGTATTCGTGTCGATAATGTTTCATGATAGGTTGGTCCTAACTGTAGGAGTGGTTCCACTAATAAATGTAAAAATGAGATTTGCAAAAGATAATATGGTTATTGAGGATAACAATAGCTAAATAAAAGATAACCGGCGTCAGTATAATGTCATGGAGTAATTGAATGAATTGGGAGTAACTGGAATGGGCTTAGTTAATGGAAATTGAAACAAGTAATGAGTAAGGGGATGTTAGTCTCAGAAAAGGGGTGTTGAACAGAAAAGTACTAGTGATATCGAGCTACTACTTAAGCAAGTTGCACTGTAATAAGTGGGTTTTCGCGACCAAGGGATTGTGGTAGCTGGAAAGGCACCACTACAACGAGATGACCTATACCAGTGTACGAATTGGGAAGTTGATGAATTGATTGTTAAGTCGAAAGTGGAAAATTGTAGTGTATGTATATGTGTGTATACGTATAAATGCTTAATTGTGTACTTAAACGAGAAACTAAGCAAGGATTAGATTGAGTGTTTGTGTATGTTTGTTGTGGATAGTAAAGATTAGTTAATTTCATGTTAATTATATACTATTGCATCAAAATAATTCAAATCGACCAATGATGCCTGTCAGTACGTGTAGTGTACTGATACTATCTTGCTGCACCTTTTTGGGTGTAGGTTGTGACAGGTGATTTGCAGTTTCATAGTTGACGAAACAACACTCAGCATAAGCTTTTGTATTCTCTCTGCAGGCGAAGCTGTGTCATTTTGTTTTGTAAGTATTTCAAGTAGAGCTCTTGTACTTGCCTGACTAGATCTTGGAAGAATCCTGATTTTGGAAAATTTTTATTGTAAATTTAATAGTGAATGTTTTATGTAAAAGTAATGAGAAATTGTGATATTTTTATATGATGTTTAAAAAATGGGGTTCTCCTATCGAGCTAGAGTCGATGTAGGTGCACGCACGATTGTCCCATTTGGATTGTGTCGCTCAGCCAAATAATTGAATGTAAGCCTCATATATTGACTGATTGTTGTTAGATTACCGATGTGCACAAGTATCAAAACCAAAGAGTTCTATTTGTGCTAATAACATGCAACTCATGTGACCTCAATACAAAGAAAATACCCATACTACTCATATAACAACTCAATCTAGGGTTAATAAGAACAAAATCATTCATACTCACAAAGAACGCCAAGTGTTGCAAACATCATGCCAAGGCTCACCCTTATATTAAGTCACCACTATTTAAATAAAGCTATATTTTGGATCTCAAAGGGGTTTGCAGGCTTGTAACTTAGGGTTTGGGCGGGTGAGGTATTCATTGTACAAGTGAATAAGTCTTCCTCAAGCACTAGATATCTTTCTTTCTTTTCTTCCTCTATTTTTTTCTCAGTCTACCCTTTCTTTCATCCTTCCTTCCACCTCATCAAACAATACACCATTTTTTACTTTGATAATTCTAAGGGAGGAACCCTTCCTATCTACCACTATACACTCCTTTTTTTTCTAAAGCATGTACTTCCCCCAGCTTAGACATTAAATGTCGTGATACAAATATAGGCCTGGATCAAGACACGAGACAAAGAACTCCAAGAGACTCCAAGTCGACCCATGGTATGAACATGACTTCTAAAACTCAACATAATAAATGCGGAAAAGTCTAACATGTAAGATAGCGGAAGTCTGAAAATCTAATAACATCTGAATATTTGAATACATAACATAGTTCTGAAGTTGAATACATACTAAGTCTGATAAGCCTCTACATACTGACGAGTTGATGAGACAAGACTCCAACTAACTCTAAAGAAAAAACTATAAATATTGAACACAAGCTGAATAAAAGGTCCTCGAAGAATAAGGACTCACCAACTAACTATGAGATGCTAACTTTGAGGATCTGGCTAACGGCGGGACTGAACCTGAATATCTGAGTCTGTATCATGAAACAGTACAACATAGAGCATGTGGTCAGTACGTGGAATGTACCGAGTATGCAAGGTAAGTAAAACCGCTAAGTAAGTAGGATCATAAGTCATGCATAACATAAAATATTTCATCATAAGATTCTGAGAGTAGGCCTTGCAAGCTAGTATTGGAAAAAAACATGACTTAAACATAACTAAATATCATAACTGAATCGAATGACCCAAATCTAAAACTTATTATTCATAAGTAAAACTGAACATTGGGTCAAACCTACTGGAAACATAATATCATGACTGATGAACAAGCATAACTGAAATCATGAGGAAAAATAGGAGACTCGTCATATAACTGACATTACCATGATAGAGCTTACGTGGTCCCAACTATTGCACTCAAGTGGCCAGAGCCGTCCAAAGACTTTCCAGGGCTAACGGCGCTACCATGATATCGATTTCAAGTTGAAGGCCCTTCGGGGCGGGGGAAGCTCACAAGGGAGGTCCCAAATAATCTGAACATACCTATGTTGGCACATGGATCTGAGGCATAGGGTTGACTGAACCCTCAGCCTGCTTGGTGCTAGACACTACTTCAAAAAATATTCATATGCTCTCCATCATTTTTCAAAGAAGTTGAACCATCATCTTGAGATGAAGTTGAATTATAATAATACATGCATAATATGAAAACATATCATGAGGAGCCTTGGCACAAACCATACCACAAGCTAAAAAGTGGGAGTCTAGACTCCAAAACCATGTGGTAAGCAAATAAAATGAAATTGAAGTAAATCATGAACATACTTGATAATATGGGCTTGCCCAAACTTATACATACTTTAGATAGTGCAAATCATGAATGTAAACATGAGTAATTCGAAATCATATTTTCATCATATACATATCATCATACTCGAAAACATGGATCATAATCTTCACCTTTCATGAACTTTCATAATTGGGCATAGTAATTAGTAAGACTTGAAAACATGAGTTGTAATTGAAAACATTATAAGACATTCCCATAAATCTGAATTCAACATTACAAAAATGAATAGGATTTACCCATGATAGATGCTTAGAGAATTTCACAAGTTGGGTTAAAACCCCATAGATTCATCAACTAAGAATTCCAAGATTTTAGAAAAGTATTTGGACATGGGAGTGGATGAATACACTCATTCATAACCCTACATACCTAGGTATTTCTAATTTCACACCCTTCTTGAATGCCCAAAGGAATTGGGGAAAAACTTGATCGAATTTCTAGGCTTGATCATCCTTAGGAACTTCTACTCTTGCATGCATGGAGAGGGATTGATCTAGAATGAGTTAAACCCTCTTAAAACACACCTATCTGAGCTTAAAATGAGGTAGTTTAGGTCTTAGGAGCTTAGAAATTATGAAAAAACCCTTAATCAATTCACAAGAAAATTACACTGCCAGTCCCAACGAAGGACTGGACGATTATTACCTAAGGGGACGACTTGTTATCTGCTCCCGTCGTCAGCACTGAAAAACATACCTTTGATGGTCACCACAAGGGACACCATGACTTGTGGTGTACCCAACGACTCGTGGTGACCAAGTCGTGATGAACACTACCCAAAAATTTCACATTCATGTAGGCTTCTGACCACGACCATCCTAACGACTTGTTACCCTGACTACAAGTCGTGGCTTGTCTCATGGTCAACCCCTAAACCACAAAATCTTAGCAAACTTCCTTCCACCTCATGAGTCACTTAATGACTCGTGGGGTACTTCATGGGTCACTAGACGACTTGTCCTATGACCTAGTGTAGAAATTTCTATTTTCTTTATTTCAACCCTCGGGTCTGATCTGAGGGCTTTCGGGGTATTACAATATCTCCCCTTTGAAAACATTCATCCTCGAATGTGGATAAACATACTGAAAAACTGGGGAATAGAACTTACATCTCAAATACTTGTCATGCTCCACCTTGGGAGGCATGACTGGCACCTGGTGCCACAATGGGATATGAACTAACCTGACTGGGCTTATGCATTTCTAGTGTATGTCTGACCTTCAAATCAAGAGAACAACGATCTATATCTCAATTGTAAACACAGCGTCCGACCAATAAGGTTGCATAGTCACCTGTAAAAAGAAAACAGCTAACCAACAACACGCAATAAAGGGATCCTATGTGGGTCGAGAGACCACCATGTTGTCTAGTTATAGAAAGATAAAAACAGGTAGTCATAACTATGCTATAGCTGAAAACGCTGCTAACCGAAACCAACAACTGAGAATTTTTAGCTTGCAAGCCTCAAAAAGTGGAATAATGGTCGGAACAGGGTGCCAACCTACTCATAAACTGTACAACAAAAGAACAAACCTTCTAACTAGAAACCCCAGAGAGAAGGAGTTGATTAGATCGTTGACTCTAGATGATGACTAAGGAGGTACTAAACCGCGCATATCCGCACCTGCAGGCAAGTAATGCAGTGCCCCAAAGATGGGCGTTAGTACAATATGTACAGAATATGTAAGGCAATAATGAAAACAATTGAATAATACTGATAATAAAACTGAAAACATTTTAATAGAAAGGATAAGAGATACAACCTCTATTGCCCTACAACCTGCTGTATAACTAAAAATACATAATGCAAACAAGAACCTTACCTGGCCCCCACAAGCCCAGAAGGTACAACCAGCATAGAATAACCAGCACGGGGCCCCCATAAGCCCTAGCGAGCACACTTCAATCTATAAACCCCTAACAAGGTAAAAATAAATCAATAGATAACTATAGCCAACCTGCCTGTTCCCTGGTTCTACAACTGAGCCCGCTCGGCTCCTGTAGCTATGTCTGAGTCTGGTAGACTCCCATAACTACACCCTGGGCACACAAGGCTTGACGAGGGTCAGTGATGCCGATACGACATAGAAATAATAGTCCAGCCATGCATGGACTGTAGTATGGCCCTTGGGCCTGAGTATAGTCCCTTGGGACAATATATAGCTCCTTGGAGCGATCCATATAGCCTTGAAGGCGATGACACAGCTAGTAACCTTGAGGTTGGTCAACGGAAGGCTATATAGGGTAGGGTCAGTACCAATCTAAATAGAAAATGCTAATCTCAAGCTAACGGTAGCAACTAACCACAATATACATGTTTCTCGCTTTCTTACAAGAATTTAGGTCGTATTACATTACGACAGGAATAACTTGCCAAAAGAATTCTCCTTAACATACCTCGTATGCCGAATTTTGCTTAACAGGTAGGTTTCAACCTGTAATTGGCAGTACCACTCAACTGCAACCCTTATACTAGAAGAATAGGGCTAATTTCAATACTAAATTCGGCAAATAACGATATCTTTCGATAATAATATTAACTATAATTCAACTCTGAATAACTCAGTCGAAATCCATAATTCCTCAAGAGTTCAGAAGGGAGAAATGCTTACCTAATGCCTGTGGTCGTTTAGGATTCAATTTGGAGTAATTCTGACAACCTTTACTCGGTGGTGTTCCGGTATGCCGAGCGAATTTTCAAGAAATAACTCCATAGAAATTCTTTTCATAGACGTAGAACTAGTTACCCGAAGTTAATTTGCGTTTGGATGGCGTTTGATAGCGTAATTTGATGAAAACCTATTGAAATTTGCGTGCTCTCTCTGATATTTGTCGTGGGTTTCATTTGATAAATGAATGAAATGAAAAAGGGGGCTTATATATACATAGGAGGTGGCAGGGGGTGGCGCCTCGCGCTGCCCAATACGCCAAGGGATGCGCTGGTAGTGCTGGCACGCCGCGCTGCCGCTTGCACAGGCTGGCTGGTGCATCACGTTGGCCCTTTGCGGCCTGGCCTCGTCCGATCTGGTTAATTCTCTTGACGATGTCCGCGCTCATCCCACTTCTGAGTCCTTACCGCACGCGTCAAGTTTCTATTACTCATCACATATCCACGCACACGCACACTAACAACTAATATATTATGGGGTGTAATATCCTCCCCCCCTCCCGTAGGAACATTCGTCCTCAAATGTCACCTTCAGGCTTAAAGGAGTTAACTCTTTTAACTAGTCTGCTCTATAATGTGGACTATCCGAAAACTTGAAATGCAGAAAAGTCCAACATAGTCGCCTCTTAGGACGTTATAAACAGCTATTCCACCACATAGAGATAACCAACTACACAATGCTAATAATATAAGCGATAAATAGCAACCAAACAACAACCTTACCTCACTGCATATTCTGGGTCAATCCTGGAATTAGTGAGGATACCTAGACTTCATGTCATCCTTATCTTCCCAAGTCATCTCTTCTTTATTTCTGTTCTTCCACAGAACTTTAACGGGGGCTACATCTTTAGTCCTTAGCCTACAAACCTGTAGATCTAGTATAGAAACTGGAACCTCTTTGTGGGCCAACTCCTCAGTAACTTGAACGTCCTCAACTGGAACAACTCGAGATGGGTCCCCTATGCACTTTCGCAACATGGATATGTGAAAAACTGGATTAACAGATTCTACCTCTAGAGGCAATTCTAGCTCATATGCCACTTGGCCTATCACCTATAGGATCCGATACGGGCCAATGAACCTAGGGCTAAGCTTTCCCTTCATACCAGGCCTCATCATGCCCTTGATCGGTGAAACTTTGAGGAATACCCAGTTATTAACCTCGAATTCCAAGTCTCTACGCCGAACATCAGAATAGGACTTCTGACGACTCTAGGCTATTAGCAAGCGCTCTCTGATGAGTTTTACTTTCTCTTCCAATTGGTGGATCATATCAGGTCTGATTAACCCTGACTCCCCTACTTCGAACCATCCTATGGGGGACCTATATTTCCGCCCATACAAGGCCTCATAAGGCGCTATCTGAATTGCAATATGATAGCTGTTATTATATGCAAATTTGATAAGGGGTAGATGCTCGTCTCAACTTCCTCCAATGTATAACACACACACCTGTAACATATCTTCGAGCATCGGAATTGTGCGTTTGGCCTGACCGTCTATCTGAGGATGGGATGTTGTACTCAGATTAACCTGTGTCCCCAAGCCTTTCTTAAATGACTGCCAGAATCTAGCTATGAATTGTGCTCCTCTGTCAGAAATAATAGATGCGGGAATACCATGTATTCGAACAATCTCTTTAATGTACAACTCACGTAGTCTTCGGCTAAGAAGGTAGTCCTGACTGGTAAGAAGTGAGCTGACTTCGTTAGTTTGTCGACAATAACCCAAATAGAATCGAATTTAAGCCTGGTGCAAGGTAATCCTATCACAAATTCCATGTTGATTGCTTCCTATTTCCACATAGGCACCGCTATCTCCTAGGTCAGTCTGCCTAGTTTCTGATATTCCACCTTTACTTGCTGGCAGTTAGGACACTGTGCTACAAATTCAGCTACACCCTTTTTCATTCCAGGCCACCAATATATCTCCTTTATGTCATGGTACATCTTTGTCGAGCCTGGATGAAGAGAGTAACAATAATAATATAACTCTGCCATGATTTTCTGGCAGAGCCCTGCTACATCTAGAATGCAGAGGCGACCTCTAAATCTAAAAACCCCGTCTTCCGTCAACTCAAAGGTCGTTAATTCACCCCGCTGAACCTTATCTCTGAGTTGCGCTAGGCTAAGGTCCTCATACTGCTATTCTTTCACCTCTACAACCAGAGATGAAATTGTTGTATTTTGGATCATAGTGCCATCATCTTCTGAGTCTACTATCTGAACGACTAATCTGGCTAAACGGTGCAATTCCCAAGCCATTTCCCATTGTTCTAGTCTCAGATGTGTCAAGCTTCCCGTAGATCTGTGGCTAAGTGCATCTGCTACAATGTTAGCTTTCGCTGGGTGATACAAAATGTTCACGTCATAGTCTTTCAATAATTCTAATCAACGACGTTGCTGCAAATTCAGTTCCTTCTGTGTGAAGATATACTTGAGGCTCTTATGATCGGTAAAAATATCCACGTGCACCCCATATAAGTAATGCCTCCATATTTTCAAGGCATGAACCACTGCAGCTAACTCTAGATCGTGGGTGGGATATTTCCTTTTTTTCTTCCTAAGCTTCCTTGAAGCATAATCGATTACTTTACCGTGTTGCATCAGAACGCATCCTAACCCAACGCCTGAAGCGTCATAGTATACAGCATATCCCTCTGAACCTTCTAGCAAAGCTAACATTGGTGCCGAGGTCAATCTGTATTTTAGCTCTTAAAAACTCTGCTCACAGGCCACGGTCCAATGAAATTTGGTTGCTTTCTGAGTCAATTTAGTCAAAGGCGCTGATAGGGTAGAAAATCCTTCCATAGACCTTATGTAATACCCTGCTAATCCCAGGAAACTGCAAACCTCCGTTGGAGTTGTAGGTCTAGGCCATGTCTTTACGGCCTTAATTTTCTATGAATCAACCTAAATACCAGCCTCTGATACAATATGGCTTAAGAAAGCTATGGAATTCAGCCAAAACTCACATTTAGAAAATTTTACATATAACTAGCAATCTCTGAGAATCTAAAGTACCGTTCGCAAATGATCTTTATGTTCTGCTTCTGAACGGGAATACACTAGGATGTCATCAATAAACTCTATCACAAACAAATCTAAACATGGCCTGAAGATGCTATTCATCAGATCCATGAACACTGCTGGGGCATTTGTCAACACAAAGGACATAACTAGAAATTCAAAATGACCATACCTAGACCTGAAAGCTGTCTTCAGGATATCTTCCTCCCGAACCCGCACCTGATGATGTCCTTCCCTTAAGTCAATCTTGGAGAAATATTTTGCCCCTTCCAACTGGTCAAACCAGTCATCTATCCTGGGAAGAGGGTATTTATTCTTAATAATAACTGTATTCAGCTGCCAATAATCTATACACATACGTAAGGAGCCATCTTTCTTTCTTACAAACAGAACTGGCGCACCCCACGGTGATGTATTCAGCCTGATAAAGCCCTTATCTAACAGGTCTTTCAACTGCTCTTTCAATTCTCTCAATTTAGCAGGAGCAATTTGGTACGAAGGGATGGATATAGGCTGAGTACCTTATAGCAAGTCGATAGAGAAATTGATTTCCCATTCTGGGGGAATACTAGGAAGTTCATCTGGAAACTCATAACCACTGGGATGGACTGAAGAGTCGGGGATTCTGCTTGCACATCCTGAACCCTGACAATATGGTAAATACAGCCCATTGCTATCAACTTTTTTACCCGAAGATAGGATATGAACCTACCTTTTGGCGTAGCTGCACTGCCTTCAACTCTTGCACTACCTCCCCTGGAAAGTGGAACCGGATAGTCTTGGTCCAACACTCTACATTGGCATAACAGGGTGCTAGCAAATCAATACCCATAATTGCATCAAAATTAATCATTTCTAGATCCACTAAATTTTCTAAAGTTTGGCGACCAACAACCTCTACTGTGCAAACCTAATAAATCCTTTTGGCTATAATGGAATCACCGACAGGTGTAGACACCGAGAAGGGTCGCTGAAGCAATTTCAGCATTATACCAAACTTTCGGGCCACCAGTGGAGTAACATAGGACAAAGTGGAACCTGAGTCTATCAAAACATAAACTGAGTGAGAGAAAATGTCCAGCATACCTGTCACAACATCCGGCGACGACTCTAAGTCCTATCGCCTCGGTAAAGCATAAGTGCGATCCAAACCGCTGCATGAATTGGATGCCCCTAACCTGCCCCGGCCTATACCGGCTGGAGCTAAGGGTCTGCGCCTTACTGAAGGTGCTGGGGCATGTGACCCTGCTGAAGATATGTCCTATCTGTCCTGATCACCCTGACCTCTAGCTGGACAATCCCTTATCATATGAACCTCTTGTCCATAGGTGTAACAAACAGTAGAACCATATTTGCACACCCTAAAATGACGTCGACTGCAAATAACACAATGTGGCACCGTGGATGTACTCTGATCTGACCCCCTCTGCTCTCTGGGTCCTGATGCCCGTGAGATCTCTCTAGGTCCTGAATGCCCCCGGTGGTCTGGTATACCACCCTGCTGCTATGGAGGTGGAGATCTGGGTGACCTACTTGATATTCGCGGCCTAGGTCTACCCTGGAATTCTGCCTGTGTATCACTGGGCTTAGCCCTCTAGCACTTCTCTTGATTTGTCCTTTCTACCTCCCACTATTGCTGCTTGATCCCTTCAATGAGCAAAAGCCTGAATATGGGCAATGTCCATGTCATCCCATAGAGTAGCTATAACATAAGTTTCCACGTACTCTGAAAGCAGCCCCATAATAAATTGATAATACTCTGGCTGGCATGGTATCTACAAAAGCTGGCGCATATTTGGCCAAGGAATTAAATCTCATAGCATATTCCCAGACACTCATCGAGCCCTGCTCCAGGTGCAAAAATTGGTCCACCTGAGCCTTTCGGATTTCCTACGGCAAGTAGTGATCTAGAAAGGCCTTTGAGAAGCGAGACCAAGCCAGAGGGGGAGCGTCTCTACCTTGTGACCTTTCCCAGCTCTCGTACCACAACACTGCTGTGTCCTGTAATCGAAATACCAATAACTAAATTGACTTTGCGGCCGTAGCATGCATCACCCTAAAAATCTGCTTTAACTAGTCCAAAAAGTCCTGAGGGTCCTCTACCGGTCTGTCCCTGTGAACTGTGGGGACTCAGGGCTAGGGACTCTCATATCCTCGAACTTCCAGGTCCTCTCGAAGATTCAGAAACCACTGGTACCACGGGCTGACGCTGAGCGGCATCATCTGAGCTAACATATAGACAGCGCTCCTAATCTCCTGATCGGATGGTATAGGTGTAGGGATTGCTGGAGGTGGTGCCGACGTGTCTGCTACCCTAGCGGACTCCTGACCTGGCGGAGAATGTTGGGGAGACCGGGATGAAGTCTCCCTATTGCCCTCAGATCGGGCTGGCTTTAACTGGGGCACCCTTCTAGTGCCCTCTCCTGCCCACCACCAAATCTCTGCTGGGAGAATCCAAAGCTATCAGTCCTGACCCTCTAGCCTCTCTCTCCCTCTCACACCTGTACCGCCTCTATCTACTAGGAATACAAAACCAACTGGGAGAAATTGATATCCTGATGAAGCATCATGGTCTGGCAATCTTTGACCAAATAGTCTGCTATCCTATGCAAGAACTGACTCACTCGAGCCCTCTGGTCCGCCACCATCTCAGGTGCATATTTGGATAGGCAAGTGAACTCTAAGTCATACTCTTGGACCTTCATGTTATTATGCCTCAAGTTCACAAATTCAGCTAGTTTGATCTCCCTCACCTCTCGGGGAAAAAGCTGATCTAAAAATGCGGTATGGAACTCGTCCCAGCCAATGGGACCCGCTCCGACTGCTCTGCCATCCTTCCATTGTCTGAACCAAATATGTGCAACTCCTTTCAACTAATAAGAGGCTAGGTTTGTGTAGTCCTCCTCTGTCACCCCCATGATATGGGTGATCTTCTGAATCTCATTAATAAACTCGTGTGGATCCTCGTCCACCTTTGATCCGAGAAACTTCGGAGGGTTCATACGAAGAAAGTCCCTGACTCTTGCCGCTTCCACATTCCCATTCTGGGGGACATGCACTACTGCCTATTGGTTGACTTGGGCAGTCAATGCCTATGCCAACATCTGGATGGAAGCCCTAAACTCTGCTCGGGCACATAATCCTCGGGGACTGGTGGGGCCTGCTGGTGCCCATCTCTGTTGCCATTCCCATGGCCATTTCCATTTCTATTCCTTCTTCCATTAACTGATGAGGGGGCATGATTCTTCAAATGTGTATAGAACGAGTTAGAAGGATAAAAAGACATTTTATCACATGATATAGATCATAAAATAAGGGAATTTTTCCTAAAATGTATCGTAGCCTCTTTGTCATTAGTGTACGCGCTTCACACTCATGAAAAAGACTCTACTTAACGCGGCTTTCAGACACTGTAGGACACTTCAAAACCTATTGCTCTGATACAAAGTTTGTCACGACTCGAATATAGGCCTGGATTGAGATACGAGATAAAGAACCCCGCGAGGCTCCAAGTCAACCCATGGCATGAACATGACTTCTAAAACTCAACATAATAAATGCGGAAAAGTCTAACATGTAAGATAGCGGAAGTCTGAAAATCTAATAACATCTAAATATTTGAATACATAACATAGTTATAAAGTTGAATACATACTAAGTTTGATAAGCCTCTACATACTGACGAGTTGATGGGACAAGTCCCTAACTAACTCACTAAAGACCGAAATTGCAAATACTGAACATAAGCTGAATAAAAGGTCCTTGAAGGATGAGGACTCACCAACTGACTAAGAGATACTAACCTGAGGATTTGGCTAATGGCAATACTGTACCAAAATGTCTGAGCTTGTATCATGAAATGATATAGCAAAGAGTATGCAGTCAGTACGTGGAATATACCGAGTATGCAAGGTAAGTAAAACCGCGAAGTAAGTAAGATCATAAGTCATGCATATCATAAAACATTTCATCATAAGATTTTGAGAGTAGGACTTGCATGCTAGTATCGAAACAAAAAACATGACTTAAACATAATTGAATATCATAACTGAATTGAATGACCCAAAGCTGAAACTGATTATTCATAAGTAAAACTGAACATTGGGTCAAACCTGTTGGAAACATAATAACATGACTGATGAATATGCATAACTAAAATCATGAAGAATAATAGGAGACTCATCATATAACCGACATTACCATGATAGAGCTTACGTGGTCCCAACTATTGCACTCAAGTGGCCAGAGCCGTCCAAAGACTTGCCAGGGCTAAGGGGCCTACCATGATATCGATTTCAAGCTGAAGGCCCTTGGGGGCAGGGGAAGCTCACAAGGGAGGTCCCAAATAATTTGAACATACCTATGTTGGCACATAGATCTGAGGCACAAGGTTGACTGAACCCTCATCCTATTTGGTGCTAGACACTACTCCTAAAAACATGCATATTATCTCCATCATTTTTCAATGAAGCTGAACCATCATCTTGCAATGAAGTTGAATCACAATAATATATGCATAATCTGAAAACGTATCATGAGGAGCCTTGGCTCAAACCATATCACAAGCTGAAAACTGGGAGTCTAGACTCCAAAACCATGTGGTAAGCTAATAACATGAAATTGAAGTAAATCATGAACATACATGATTGCCCAAACTTATACATACTTTAGATAGTCAAAATTATGAATGTAAACATGGGTAATTCGAAATCATACTTTCGTCATATACATCTCATCATACTTGAAAACGTGGATCATAATCTAACCTTTCATGAACTTTCATAATTAGACATTATAATTTGTAAGACTTGAAAACATGAGTTGTAATTGAAAACATTATAAAACATGCCCATGAATCTGAATTCAATATTAGAAACATGAATAGGATTTACCCATGATAGATGCTTAGAGAATTTCACAAGTTGGGTTAAAACCCCATAGATTCATCAACTAAGAATTCCATGAATTTAGAAAAGGATTTGGGCATGGGAATGAATGAATACACCCATTCATAACCCTACATACCTGGGTACTTTTGGTTTCACACCCTTCTTGAATGCCCAAAGGAATTGTGGAAAAACTTGATGAATTTCTAGGCTTGATAACTCTTAGGAACTTCTAGTCTTGCATGCGTGGAAAGGGGTTGATTTTGAATGAGTTAAACCCTCTTAAAACAAACATATCTAAGCTTAAAAGCGACATATTTTAGGTCTTGGGAGCTTAGGATATTCGGAAAAGTTGTGCTTATGTGGTGTCATGTTTGTCATAATGAAATACTTGATGAATTGTGCTGATGATTGTTGTTTCATATACCTTGTTGAATGGTCACTTGAGTCGACTGAGTGAAATTGCGTGATAAATATGTTTCTTATTGTTGATTCATACTTCTTTCTAAATGGCCACATGGGTTGACAAAATGTAATGTATGAATGCTATGCAGAGGATCCATGGTTGATAAATGGGTTTGCCCGAGTTACCATATGAGTTGACTGGTTGATGTCATATTGGATACATTGATGAATGAGAGATAATAGATTTTTTTAATGCAGTGAACGTGAATGAGATTTTTGGTATAGCTTATCCTGAGATGAGAGGCTCGTGTTCGAGGTAAGTATCCGATGAGCGAATTTGTGTGTGTATGGGTACATGGATATGTGTAGCTCATGCTCAAGGTGAGAATCCAGGCGAGAAGTACGGTATGAGTACATAGACAGGTATGATATGATGTTCATACAGATGGGTGTACAAGTAAGAGTACACAGACATGTATGATATGATGTTCATACGGCTTGGTATACAGTACATGGATTTCTAGAGTCCCCTGCAGGTCATGACTGAAAAGGCAAACATAAGACCCTCTAGCATGTGTGTACAATGATGTGATGGAGGCGTGTGCCCGACACTTTACCGATGATTCAATTGTGACATAGAGATTTGAATAGGTATGATATAATGTTCATACAGCTGGGTGTACAAGTAAGAGTACACAAACGGTTATAATTATTATATCCATACGGCTGGGTGTATAGATATGCGTACACAGACAGGTATGGTATAATATGCATGCAGTTGGGTGTACGGATGATGAGGTCCTAAGTGTAACAAAGACCGGTACAGGTATGTGATGAGATACATACGACTGGGTAATAAGGATCCATCATAAGTACGGTACTAAGGTGAGTACACAGATGGCACTATGAGTGTGCAGGCATCAGATGATATGATATATTGAGATAGGATCCTGTATTTGTGTATCCTGTGTGTTCTTGAAATTGTCAAATGATTTCGTATTGCTATGTGAAATCCTTGATGATTGATTTATTTAACTGCAATATATGGATGATTGCATTCTAAATAGTTGATTGAGTTGTTTCATGTGTGTTACTGGGTTGATCCTGGTTGTGGAAATATTTATAGTAAAACAAGGGGAGAAGAGTGGATAGTCATGATAAGATGAATAAAAGAATGTTTAATTTAACTACTATGACATGGTTACAGTTGTTGTTGATTATTGAGTATGTGTAGATAAATAGTTTAACACCCAAAGTTTTCTAAGACTAGGTTCGGGAAGTTGAATATGTTCAATAGAGGAGTCTGTGATTTTTCTCTCATTATGATCGATGGTACGGTTCATGGTCAGCTGGTACGAGTCATAGGAAGACCCATGGTAAAGTTCAAAAGGTCATCCCCCAGATCACGAGTCCACACCACAAGTCCTGATTTGATGGTACAACTCGTGGTCACGGAGTCGTAGCATGCTACTGGATTACCAGGTGCTGGTCATATGAGTGATTGTATGACTCGTAATAGGGAACTACAAGTCATGGTAGGCATCCATGGAAATAATCAGAGAGTTGGAGAAATTGGACTGACTAGCTTCGGGAGAAAA
Source organism: Datura stramonium (assembly GCA_018107945.1). Lineage (NCBI taxonomy): Eukaryota > Viridiplantae > Streptophyta > Magnoliopsida > Solanales > Solanaceae > Datura > Datura stramonium. The sequence goes on along the minus strand of JACEIK010000439.1, from coordinate 413,630 downwards.
CCACGAGTCGTAGGTTGGTGGTACGACACATGGTACGGGTCATATTACTGACAATGGGTATTTTTCCAGACTAATCATTAAAGGCATTTTCATAATCACTGAGCTCCTAACTTCCTAATGACGTCATTTTAAGCCCTGAAAGGAGTTTTTAAGAGGGTTTAGCCTATTCTAAGTCATTAGACTCCCATGCATGTAAGATATTGGGATTTCCCTTCAAGATCAAGCTGGAATTCTCCCCAATTCTCTTAGGCTTCCAAGGCTAGTTTAAAGATCAGTTTACCCAGGTATGTACAGTTATGAATGAGGGTTTCCTTCCACCCTCATGCGTAAATTTCTCCTCAAGTTCATAATCAAATGTATTGATTTCTAGGGTTTTAACCCAATTTTGTGAAATTCTCTATGATATGTTTATGGATCTAATCCCCTCATGTTCTAAAGTATGTTGTAAAGTCTAATGGGCAGATTTTATCATCAATTCGGTTATAAATTCATGATTTCAAGTTATTAGAAATCATTCCCTATTATGCAAATTTTATGAAAAGGCAAGCTTATGATTTATGATTTCATTATGATGAGATAACTAGCATGAATGAATGTTTATGAAATCCACACTTATGATTCCATGATTATGATTTATGAAATCTATTTCAAGTATGCATGATTTTATGATTTGGGCAAGCCCATACAAGTTAAGTATGTTTTTATGATTTAGCCAAGGCCAATAAGATCAGCTTATCATATGGTTTGGAGTCAATACTCCTAATACAGTGTATGATATGTTTGGAGCTAAGACTCCCAATGTTTAGATTTCAAGCTATGTATAAATTATAATTTTGGTTTTGTTGAAAAACGATGTGAGCACTATGCAAAATTTTAGGAGTAGTGTCTAGCATCGAGCAGGCTTGGGGTCCGATGTTCCCCAATCTCAGAACTACACGCCAACATAGGTATATGTATACATGTTTGGGACCTCTCAAGAAAGTTTTTCCCCCCGCCCCAAGGGGCTCAGCTTGATATCGATATCATGGTTTAGCGTCCTTTACTTTGTCAAGGTTTTGGACGGCTCTGCCCACTTGAGTGTGATAGTTGGGACATCACGTAAGCTCTAGCATGATGGTGTCGATTATGATGAGTATCCCATTATTCCTCATGATTTCAGTTACTCATGTTCATGACTTATGATATTATGTTTTACAACAGATTTGACCCAATGATCAATTTATGAGCTTTTACTTATGATTCCAGTTGTGACAAGTCATATGATTTCTATTCCTAAATGTTGGGTCACTATGTTCAGTTATGATAATCAACTTATGACTATATATGTCTCGGATAAAGTTTTCAGCATGCAATCCTTACTCTCATGATCTATTTAATTTATATTGTATGCGTGATCTCAGATAACATTTACTAAGCATGTTTTCACTTACCTTACATACTCGGTATATTCCAACTACTGACTACATACTAAAATGATATAGGTTCAGGTGATCCAGCTCAGTTTCACCGATAACTCGCTTCCCTATTTGTCCAATTAGCCCATGTTGGGTGAGTCCTCATCTCCCAGGGACTTCCATTTAGTTATGTTGATCATGTCAGTTTAGTTTCAGACTTGGAGATAGTTGGGGGCTTGTCCCAGCATCTCATAAGATAGTAGAGGCTTTTCAGATATAGACTAGTATGTTCAACTTGAGATTCTATGTCATGATATATTCGCTTGATATGCGCTTTAAAATATTCAATCTTCCGCTTATTCATGCTCATGTATGTTTTTCGCTTAATTATGCTTTAAGTTATGCTATGTATGTATCATGGGTTAGCTTGGAGCCATTCGTGGTTCTAGGTCTTGTGTCTCGATCCGGGTTCCAACTCGGGTCATGACAAATAGACTGTTGGAAATTATGTGATCAGCGAAATTGAGTTACTGCCTAAGATAGTACCGCTGCAGCAGCATTATTATCATTGCGGCAAGACTGTGGCAGTGGTCTAGTTATCACTACTGCGGGCCTAAATAGTGTGCAAGCTAATGTCGTTATTGAGCTCCATTGTAAGCACGTGTATCCTGTTAATTGAGTTGACTAAATAAGGAGAATTTAAATAAATTATTGGGAATTGTGTTAATTATAGTAATCGATTAATTAATTGCATATTGATTATTGTTGTTGTGTAAACTAATTATTGTCGGCCGATGATGTCTATCAGTATGTGTGGTGTACTGATACTACTCTTGCTACGCCTTTTTGGTGTAGGTTGTAGAAGGTTGAAGTTTGTGGTTGATGTGGGGATATTCAGCAACAGCTTCTGCACTTTTCTGCTAGCGAAGCTGTGTCTTTTAATTGTCGGATCCTAATATAATGCACTTGTACCTGTCTAGATTAGATCTTTGGGAGAGTCAGTTTTTTGGAGATCTTTACTGGTATAATTTTGTTGTTTATTTTATGGAGATTTATGAAATAAAGATATTATTTGAATCAAATTTTTCACATGTTGTTTTTGGAAAAAGTGGTTCTCCTGTCGAAATAGAATCGAGTAGGTGCCTGCACAATCCGCCAATTTGGGTCGTGACAATATGCCATGTATGATTATAATTTTCATATTTTTCAACTAGCCCATGCAAAAGCAAATATGCTTCATGATTATGACTATGAGCAATATGCATGTATTGGGAGTAGTATTTAGCACCATGTGGATCGGGTTCAGTGCACTCAGGTCTCAGAACTATGTGCCACCGTAGGTATATTCATGATTGGGGCCTCACCAAAGGATGTTTTCCCCGTGCGAATAAGCTTACAAGTGATATTACATCTTTATCGTTCTTTGCCCTAGAAAGGCTTAGGACTGCTCTGCCAACAGAACCATATAAAGCAACACCCAAAACTCCCATTAAGAGAAAAATAGAACCCCCCGCCGTGTACAAAATAAATTTTGTAGCTGAGTATAGACGTTTCTTTCCCCCCCACATGGCTAGAAGTAGATAAATAGGAATTAATTCTAACTCCCACATGATGAAAAAAAGTAAAAGGTCTCGAGACGAAAATGATCCAATTTGACCACTGTACATTGCTAACATGAGAAAATGGAATAATTGAGAATATCTGAATAAGTTAGTTGGGCATCATGTGCTCATTCATAATGGTGTCGGTTATGAGAATATCCCATTTTTCTCATGTTTTAAGTTGTTCATATTCAGGATTTATGATATCATATTTTATAGTATAAATGACCCATTGATCAGTATATGAGCTTTTATTTACGATTTCAAATATGTTAAACCACATGATTTTACTTTCAAAACTTTGGGTCATTATGCTTCAGCTTATGATGAATAACTCATGTTTATGACTATTTAATGACCGTGATTTTAGCATGTTGTCCCTACTCTCATGTTTTAGTTATCCTACATACTCAGTACATTCAAAGTACTAACCGCATACTTTTATACTACATTGTCTCATGATATAGGATCAGGTGATTAGTTTAAGTCGCACCGGTAGATTCTATCCAGCTCCAGCTTCTGCAGATTTGGTGAGTCCTCATCATCCAAGGACGTCAGTTTTGATGCATGTCCACTTTATATTTTTCAATTTCAGACTTTAATAGATCTAGTTGGGTGTGTTGTCCAATCAACTCATCGTATGACTAGAGGCTTTCGAACATGGTGTATAGATATCCAGCTGTGTTGTTTTGTTGACTCTATTTGTCGTATTATGATATCATAGACTTCCGCTCATGCCTTATGTTATGCTTTATGAATGTTTCGCTTAGTGTATGCTCTAAAATAAGTTATGCATGCGACATGGGTTAACTTAGAGTTATTTGTGGTTCTAGGTCCCTTGTCACGATCCGTGGGTCCATGCTCAGGCCGTGACAAGTACTATCAACACCAACATTTTGAAAAGCTAGTATATTATATTAAAATGCATCATCTATAAGACTACGTGATGTTTTAATCAAGGAGAGTATAATATGTGTTGTACTTATTTTTTATTAACCTATGTTTTATTCCACTGGCTTTTTCTGAAAAGATTTTAATGAGAAGGCTAGTAATGCATATAACTAGATATGTGTACTATTTTTTCCTTCACTAAGATTGTTATCTTTACAGAAATTTTTTCTAGTAAGATTTTTATGAGACACATTTTCTATGACATCTGAATGAGAGTGTTATGAAATACAATGTATGACTATCCATTACACAAATTAATTCTCACTACTTTTTTCATGATGTAGATATTAACTTCCACATTTCTACATCCCTTGTGATCTTCTCTCGTGACGCTCATGGTTAATGACATGTTTATGATTGTCTTTTGTATGCGTCTATGTAACACTATAAATAAAGGTATAAGAACTCATATTGTAAACACTTGAATAAACTTGGAAGCAATGAGAAAATTTCTGCACTCTCTCCTCTTATCTCTTTTTATTTGCTTAAGTTATATTTCTTGTTTGCTCTCGTTTTAAAATAAAATCATGATTAAACTATATATAAGTTCAATAAAATTTAATACCATAATTTTTTTTGGAGTAAAGAGTCAAAAACACACTTAAAGTATTATATTTTTTTTGAGATTCATACCTAAACTATTAGGTGTGTGGACTTCCTACCTGTACTATCACCCAGTCATATTCAAAAAACACCTCGATTAATATCTCATGGTACGTGTACTACACTCTATTTTTTTGTTTAAAAAAGATGATAAGTGACACTCCACGTGGGTAAATAATCTTATCATAGGTGAATCTTAAATAGATAATTAGGTTAAAGGTTAAGAGTATTAATATTTTCGAGTAAAAGTTATGGGTGATTGTAAAAGAAATTGGGTCTCAACTGTGATTCTAATCGGACATCTTCATCTCAATAGTGGTGTCATCTCAACCATGGTTGGTACCTTGCTTCTATTATCCTCGACTTGTTTCCCCTATTAAACTAGAATTTCTTTGAGGATTCTAGGTTAGTTATTAATTTTGAAAAAAATAAAAATAAAAATAAATTATTGTTCTTATAATAATTTGACAGATAATTACCCCCTAATTTCGATATCCATAAAAATGTCTTTTCGAATGATTATTTATCATCATTGATGTTCTTAGTGTTATAGGCTGCTCACATTTACAAAAGACATTCATTCTAATTTTAGAGAAATGAAAGAACAAAAAATTATGACCAATTAAAAAGAAGAAAGGGAACAAAATGAAGAAGAAAATCTGATTAAACCTTACAGTAAAAGAAAACGAAGACCAAAATGAAGAAGAATGAAGTTGAGAAAATCTGTCTAACAAAAGAAATGAAGAAACATGTTTGGTAAATAATGAAGAAGAACGGGCATAACTTAGGGTTTTAAAGAAATTAATTAGAAAACTTAAAAATAAAAGAAAATAATAACCAGTTAGCTTATGCAGCAATTATGTATGTTGTGTGAACGAGATTTTATGGGTAAAATAAGCTGTCACGCATTTTTTTGGCAAATTGTTCTTAAACACTTGGTCTAATCCAATTTGGTGGAGTGTTTCGATAAAACAGTTTGTGATAATTGAATAGAAAGTTTGTATATCTAATAATTCAAATAAGTGTGATTTTGACCTTGTTCTTTTTCTCTCTTTCTCTTTCTCTTTATAT
>JACEIK010000439.1:355845-405937 GCA_018107945.1 Datura stramonium | reverse complement strand
ATATGATTTATAAGTATGCATGAATCCCATGATTTACTAATTATGTTTTTTGCCGACTCACGGGTCTTACCCTCATGGCTAGTTCACGTATTTACAAGCATGTTTATGATTATCATGATTTAACTATCCCATGAATCTCATGCATATTATACGATGAGCACTATATATGTTTTGGGAGTAGTATTTAATACCGAGTTGGTTCGTGGCCCAGGTTCTGCCCCGAATCTCAAAACTGCGTGCCACCATAGGACATGATGGGACCTCTCATGTGACTATCCCCTTTACCAGGGCCCTTTCATATGTGGTATCACGCCTTTCATGGTTCTATCCTTCGCAATGTACGAACACCCTCCCAGCTAGGGTTATAGGCCAGGCTCCATGTGTGCTCATATGGGGTATGTCAGTTATAAGAACCTCCACTGTTCCTCATGATTTCTGCATGTTTATTATTATGTATATTGGCTCAAGTCATGTTCAATAAAGCTTTTCTCTTATGATTATGACTACGACTGAATTATGAATGTTTTGAAAACCTTGAACCTTATGTTATTGTATGCTATTTATGTTAAGAGCATGTTGTCCTACTCTCATGATCATTTATGAGTTTTTATATATTTTAAATGTCCTCTTTACTTATCTTACATACTCGGTACATTCCACGTATTGACCGCATACTTTTCATGTTGTATCATTTCATGATACAAGACCCGACTCTCACGCTCAGCCCCGTCAGTAGCCTATTTCAGAGTTTAGCTACCGGAATTTTTGATGAGTCCTCATTTTTCGAGGGCTATATGTTCAGACATTTGATGTTCCTTTTGTTTCAATTTTGCCGGGTTAATTGGGGATGTTGTCCCATCAACCCATCGGATATGTTAGAGGCTTTCTGACTAATTGTAGTACTCAGCTGTTATGTATTTTGGTACGTTCCGCTTATCATGTTATGTTATGTTACATTTATATTTCCACTATGTCGTATGTTTAGTATTCTTCTTTTAAGTAATGTGAAGTCAGATGAATATTCATGCCATGGGTCGACTTGGAGTCTCTCGGGGCTCCTTGTCCCATGTTACTATATGGGTCTATGTTCAGGTCGTGACAAGTAGGCCTACTCTTTTGGAAATTCATTGACTACTGGAATGGACTGAAGAGTCGGGGATTCTTCTTGCATATCCCGAATCCTGAAAATATGATATATACAGCCCTTTTCTATTAACTTTCTCTCCCGAAGATAGGATATAAACCTACCTTTTGGCGTAGCTGCATTACCCTTCCACTCGCACTACCTCCCCTGGAAAGTGGAACAAAATTGTCTTGGTCCAACACTCTACATTAGCATAGCATGGTGCTAGCCATTCCATGCCTATAATTGCATCAAAATCGATCATTTCTAGCTCCACTAAATTTGCTAAAGTCTGGCGACCAACAACTTCTACTATGCAGCCCTGGTAGATCTTTTTAGCTATAATAGAATCACCAACGGGTGTAGACACTAAAAAGGGTTGCTGGAGCAATTCTGGCGTTATACAGAACTTATGGGCCACTAATGGGGTAACATAGGACAAGGTGGAACCTGAATCTATTAAAACATAAATTGGGTGAGAGCAAATGTCCAGCATACCTGTCACAACATCCAACAACCACTCTGACTCCTGTCACCCAAGAAAAGCATATGTCCGATCTGGTCTGCTGCCTGAACTAGATGCCCCTGACCTACCTCGGCCTCTGCCAGCTGAAATTGAGGGCTTGCGCCCTGCTGAAGGTGCTGGGACATATGACCCTGGTAAAGATCTATCCTTTCGGTCCTGATCACCCTGACCTCTAGCTGGACAGTCCCTCATCATATGACCTTCTTTTCCACAAGTGTAACAAGCAGTAGAACCATACCTGCATGCCCCAAGATGACGTCGACTGCAAATAGCACAACGTGGCAAATAGGCGTACTCTGATCCGACCCCCTCTATTGTTGAGAACCTAGTGCCCGTGAGCTCTCATCGGGTCTTGAATGCCCTCGCGATCTGATCTACCACCATGTTTCTATTGTGGGGGAAGGGGTCTAGGTGTCCTACTTGATATTCGTGGCCTAGGCCCGCTATCGCTGCCTGATCCCTTCAATATTCTGAGTGAAGGCTTGGATGCTGGTAATGTCCATATCCTCCCACAGAGTAGCCGTTACACAAGTCTCCACGTATCCTAGAAGCAGCCCCATAATAAATCGATGCACTCTGGCTGGCATAGTGTCTACAAAAGCTGGTGCATATTTGGACAAGGAATCAAATCTCATAGCATATTCCTGGACACTCATTGAACCCTTCTCCGGGTGCAAAATTTGATCTATCCAGGCCTGTCAAATTCCCCGCGGCAAGTAGTGATACAGGAAGACCTCTGAGAAACTAGGCCAAGTTGGAGGGGGAGCGTCTCTGCCTTGGGACCTCTCCCAACTCTCGTACCATAACATTACTATGTCCCGTAGTCGGAATACCGCTAACTCAAATGACTCTATGGGCGTAGCATGCATCACCCTAAAAATCCATTGCAACTGGTCCAGGAAGTCCTGAGGGTCCTCTTCTTGATCTGTCCCTGTAAGCTGTGGTGGTCTCAGGGAAAGAAACGCCCGAACCCTTGAACTCCCAGGTCCTCCCAAAGGTCAGCAACCACTGGTACCATAGGCTGGTGCTGAGCGGCCATCATCTGGGCTAACATATAGACATCGCTCCTAACCTCCTAATCTGATGGTATAGGTATAGGAGCTGCTGGAGGTGGTGCTGACATGTCTGCTTCCCAAAAAGACCCCTGGCGTGGTGGAGACTGCTGAGGAGATCAAGAGGAAGTCTCCCTATTGCCCTCAGATCGGCCTGGCTCTGACTAAGGCACCCTGCAAGTGACTTCTCCTACCGCAGCATCTAATTTTTTCGGTCGGCCGTAGTCTATCACGTGTCTAAAATTTCTCTATAGATAAGCATAATAAGGTAAGCTTAATGACTCAACCCTATACAACATAGCACTACAGCACGACTGAAGAAGAAAGAAGGGTAACCACACTATTATGCCCCGTAGCCTCCTGCCTATGGAATGTGGTGCACAACACACCCATAGACAAGACTCTACTAAATACGGTTTGTAGACTCCCTAGGATACGACCTGCTCTGATACCAAGTTTGTCATGCCCCACCTTGGGAGGCATGACTAGCACCTGGTGCCATAATGGGATCTGAGTTGACCTGACTAGGCTTATGCACTTCCGGTGCACGCCTACTGTTCAATTCAAGTAAACGATGAGCTATATCTCAGTTGTAAATACAGCCTCTGGCCAACAAGGCCGCATATCTACCTGTAAAAGAAAAAAGCAAACCAACAACAAGCAGTACTAGGGGATCCTATGCGGGCCGACAAGACCACCATGTAGTCTAGTTATCTCAAAATAGAAACAAGCAATCAAAACTATACTATAGCCGACAAGGGGGCTATAGTAGGCCCCACACGACTATCACACAAAGGAAAACATACATAGGCCCCACACGGCGAATAACAAAACTAATATTGGAAATTTGTAGCTTGCAAGCCTCTAAGAGTAGAATAATGGTCGGGACAGGGCCCCGACCTACCCGTAAGTTGTACAATCAAAAGAACAAACCTTCTAGACAACATCTCTGGGGAAAAAGGATCTGATTATACTGCTGACTCAGCTGATGACTAGGGAGGTCCTGAACTGCGTCTAACCGTACCTGCAGGCAAGCAATGTAGCACCCCAAAGATGGGTGTCAGTACAACATGTACCGAATACGTAAGGCAGTAAATAAAAATGACTGAATAATACTGATAACGAAACTAAAAGAATTTAATAGAATGGATAGAAAGTTAACCTGAATAACCTTACAACCTGCTATATAACTAATAATAAATAGTGAAACAAGAACCTTACCTGGCCCCCATAAGCCCGAAAGGTACGACCAGCACAGAATAATACGTCCTGGACCCCCATAACCCCTAGCGAGCATACTCCAATCTATATACCCCTAACAAGGTCCAATTAAGTCAACAAGTAACTATATCTTACCTACCAGTCCCTTGAGTCTGCAACTGAGCTGGCTCGGCTCCTGATCTGTAGTTGTGTTTTAGTCCGGTGGACTCCTGATAACTGCACCCTGGGCACCAGGCTCGACGAGGGTCACTGATGCCAATACGACATAAAAAGAATAGTCGATCCATGGAATGGACTGTAATATGTCCCTTGGGCATCTGCATCGTCCCTTCGGACAGCATATCGCTCGTTGGAGCGACGTCATATAGCCTCGTAGGCATCAACACAACTAGTAATCTTGGGGTTGGTCACGGAAGGCTACACGGAGCTGGGTCAATCCCAATCTGAATAGGTAACACTCATCTCAGACTAGTAATAGCAGCTAACCACAATAATCATGCTTCTGGAGTTCTTACGAAAGTCTAGGTTGTATTATGACATGACAGAAATAACTTGCCAAAAGAATTTGCCTTAACATACCTCGAATGCTGATTTCTGATTCTAACTGGCGAGGTTTAACTTACAAACTGTAGTTATTACCAACTGTAACCTCTATGTTGAGAAAATAGAGCTAATTTCAATATTAAACTCAATAAATATCGATAACATTTGATAATAATACAAACTATAACTCAACTTCGAATAACTTGGCCAAAAATCTATAATTTCCTGAGATTTCGGGAGGGATAAGTGCTTAGCTAAATTTTACTCAGCGGAGTTCCAATTTTTCGAGTAAATTTTTGAGAAATATCTCCACAGTAATGCTTCTCGTAGGCCTAGAAATTGTTACCTGAAGTTAATTTGAGATTAGACGGTGTTTGGTAGCGTAATCAGACGAAAAACTATTGAATCCTTCATGTTTTCTCTAATTTGGCCGAATATAACATTTTGGAAATGATTCAATTGAAAGAGGAGCATATATATATATATATTTGAGGTCAGTGGTAGGGGGCGTCCCGCGCCAGCCATCGCGTCAGCAAGCCCCCGGCATCGTGCCTCTCCATGTGCCAGTGGTCTTGGCGCGCCGCACTGGCCAGTTCCCTGCCGGCTGGCGCGTCACACTGGCCCTTCGCGGCCTAGCCTCGCCCGACCCTGCTTCTGAGGCTTTTTCCACATGTGTCAAGATCTTCTTACTCATCATAAAACCACGTGTATGCCTACTAACCATTTACATTTGCAGGGTGTAACATTTATTTTTTATTTTATTTCTAATTGACTATGCTTAGGTAGATGACCTCCAATACAATGACTATCAGTTTTTGGAGACGTGATAGATAGATTTGGTTAATGTTTTCATCCTTAATTATTTCATTACTTTCACAATTTCATTGAGATTATTTATTTTTTGGTATACTTTAATGAATTAGTTGGGACACGTTGGTTCGCCCACTGGGGGGTTAGTGTGGGTGTCAATCACGAACACTTGGGTCGTGACAATTATAGATTCTCAGAATGGTCCTTCAAAAGGTGAAGGTAATTTTCTCCATAAATAAGCATGGTATGAAAGGTCATTGGCACGTGGTTGTTGTGCGACCTGATTTGATAAATTTTATATATCCTCCATAAAAATAAAAATAAAATGTAAAGTGGTGGTATCCTTGACTTTTTAAAGTGATATTGAGTTGTGTCATATAACTTTCAAGGTATGAAAACAAGCTTATAATAATATTTTATAAAGCATCTACAAATGGTTATAGTCCATGGCTTATGCGAATGCTCACTCATTCTTGAAAGCGAATGTGTCAAGGTGCGATAAAAATTATGAACAAGGGCATGCACATGTATGGTTGGATAAAGCCACAACTCACCTCTATGAGATGTTTGAGAGAAAAAAATTATTTTGCCATAAATTGTCACGGATTGCGTACTTTTAGTACATCATAAATCTTGTGAAATATTTTATCAAAGGGTAAAAATAAGAAATAATTCTTGCCTATAATGAATTTGATCACGACAATAACAATATGGTTTTCTCCCTAAACGGATATGTTCACCATGTAGATGATGTTATGGAATATGTGGTAGTACAAAATTACGTGAGAGCTTCAGAAGAGCTAATATATTACCATATATTTGGAGGAATGAAAATTATTTTTAATATTGGGGCTGTAGTAAGTCTCTCAAAATAAACTTATCAAGTTTCAAAGGAATTTGCCAAAAAAAAATTATATTGAAGATATAAATTATGAAAAGATTTAATATCTTCATATTACTGCAACCGAAGCGGGTTATAAATATTTATCTAAAAAGTCACTCACTTTTTTCTCTTATTTGTAGTGCAAAAATATGAGCATGATGATGGAACCACATGTGATTGTAAACTAGAAGTTTACTGAAATAAATATCAGTTGGTATAACTGATTGGCAATCCCCATTTAAATATGATAAAAAAATAATTGAGAGTTCACATGATTATTTATTGAAAAAGTCGAAAAATATTCATGAATTCTCTTATGTTGTTTGTTCTCATGAAAAATTAATTATTGTACCAACTAAGGTTGGAATTATATTTCCTGAATTTTTGAAACTTCTAAAAAGGTAAATATGGGTCGGTTTTACCTGCCATGTGGATTATTTGTTATTATATAATTTTAATAGATGCGTCTATGATAAGGTCACATGTGTATCTGATATCAACTTGCAATTTAATTTTTGTAGAGTTGAGCACGGTTTCAAACTATAAAATTATATTGATAATGTTGATTTATATTCAAATAAGTTTAGCAGAAATTGTATGTCTCTAATTATAGCTAAACGTTGATTATAAGAACAAATCTCTTAAAAGAAATTTGGTCTGATATGTGTTATTTAAAATGTAGCAACACTTGTATGCATCAAGTCACCAAAATTTTCCTATCACAGTTGGTTCAGAGTCAAAAACCAAAGAATTCTCTCTAAAATTTTAAATATGTGGTATATGATTCAATTGCTCCACCACCATGCACAAAGATGGGTCCCCAAATGAGGTTGGGGTAAATGTTCAATTTCCTACCATTAGGGAGGGAGACATGATTAGCAATTGAAAATTACGTATGAAATGAATTATCTGGATGCTTAAAATTTTAAAAAAAAAGGTGAATTTAAAGTTCAAGAGATAATTCATTTGCAAAATGGTGCAAACCAATTACCAAATGTATTTGTTGACCCTATGTTCTAATCCAGCTGTAAATGCTCTTAATGTGAAAAGTTTATGACCACACCTGAAGCTTGATAGATTAATCGAATCTAAAGGTAAAAAATCCCTAAAAAGGAGAGGAGAAAATAATCAGATGGTCATAATAATGAGGCATGTACTTTAAAATAGAACCATGACATAATACTTCATACAACTTATGAAAAAGGTTCAAGTACCTGAAATATGATTTAAAAAAAAGAATATGAAAAATCTCAATAAATTATATTGCATTAGAACCGATCAAAATGACTATAGACGGTGTTTTAAATGATGTAGCACTAAAAATTATAAATCGTGATGAGGATGTTGAGTTCAAATCTTTCAAAGAGTGTAACAGATAAATGAACGTTAAAATAAAATATGCAATTCAAGTATATGTAATTCACACGATAAACGTGAAATATTTTCAATTTACACTCCAAACAGGTGAAGGTATAATGTCAGTAGGTACAAATAAGTTCTTGTGTAAAAGGTGAAATAAAAAATAAATAAAATCGTGAGATATAAAATACAGCTTCTGCCTGATTACATAAAGATTTTTCACATAAGTTCTAACATTATTATATGAAGATGTGTTCTCCTATGGTGGATGAAATTATTTTCAAGTTTCATATGAGTCTGCCAATACAAGAAAATTTTGATATGTGTTATGAAATTATTGTCGTGTCTAGCTAGACAATGAAGTTTATATGAAAAATCTTGAAGGATATTGAAGTTTTTAAAGTGATTCCATTGAGTACCCTAATGATTGTGATATCTCTTAACATAAAGAAAGATTATTTTGGATCTAATAAAAATGACAGAAAGTATCATGTCTCAGTGCAATTGGTGCACTTATGTAGTGGCCCTCTTGGTCATTCCTTTACCTTAATGATTTTTATCATTTTGACCCTCTCTGTGACTTCTACACTGCTTTGTGAATTATGGGGATAGGCATCATGGTTCCTGAGGTGTTTAGGCGAGTTTTAGAAAGATTTTCTAGTTTTAGAGTTTTTAAGTTAAAAGTTTTTACTTCGATCAATATCCTTAGTAAACAAGATCGAATAAAAATTCTTCCAACACCGTTAGCTCCAAAATATGGATTTTGGGCTAGTGGGACCTTTAGTTCGGGAACCAAGGCTTTCAAACTCACTTTGGGTGTTTAGGCGGCGGTTTTTTTGTTGGTTAAAGTATTGAATTTAGTCGACATGTCGTTATCATCAATTCCATTGAGTCTGGATTGTCGTTTTCAGTTGGATAACATATATGGTTTGTACTCACGGGACTCCAAATGAATCTTGGGGGTCGGTATTGAGTATAGATGTGACTGGTGCCAGGCAGCTCGCCATAGCGAGCCATAGGCCACTATAGTGAAGCCATAGGCTGCTATAGTAAAGCCAGGACATCTACAGCAAAATTTTTCTCGATCCAATGAAGCTTGACAGTGTTTTAAGAGACCCACTTCCCCTTTTTTTAGCTCATTCATGCAAGAATCAAACCCCATCTCTGTGAGCTCGGTAGAGGGAGATTTTATCCATTCCTTGATGATTTCACATACTAATGGGTAACTCTCTTCTTCTATTCGTTCCTTAGCTAATAATGGCTTTGATTCAATGTCTGATTTGCGAATTGAACTTCAAATTCCTTAGAAATTCTCTCTTTTCATCTTGAGGTTTTCGGGTTCATTTGACCCCCAAATGAGTTTTGATCTTTGCGCAAATTTTGGGTATGGTTCTTGACCCTACAAGGAAGACTTTTGTGAATTTTTTTTATATTAGTGGGCCCCGAGGGTCGATTTTCAACTTGATTTATGATCCAATTTATAATATATTAATATGAGTACCATTAGTTCCATTTTAATGAGTAGATTGTGTTTGTTATAGTGTTGTAGTGATCCGAGGTATTGTGGAAGCGAAAAGCTTCCGAGTGACAATTTTTAATTTTTCGTTTGGTCATTAGGTAAGTTACGATTATCCTTCTTTATACTTAGCTTAGTTAGATGATATATTTTATATGTTTCATGACTGCTAGAGTAAATTTCTAGGTAGAATTAGGTGTTGATTTTTTTTTCTGGATAATTGGCCATTTCAGGGACCTCACAATAGTATTCTTTGTAAGCCTTAGCTTAGGTTTCTCGTTACCATATTAAGGATAGGTTAATTATTATGGTATGATTAGGAGGAGTTCTCGTGGTAGAATTAGTCATTGTCGATCAGTTTGAGTTATTATTGCTTTATTTTCTCGTGCTCCCTTTTGTTATGAGATTGTAGGCCTAAGGCTATAATTTTGGACTGGCTGGACTCTAAATTAGTATGATTTTGGGATAAAGGGTGATTTACCCTATTTTTGTGTAATTATATATTTCTATATATGAAATTGAATAGGCACACATACATTCACATGTACATACATTCACATGTACATACATATGGATATAGGCTTGATTTAAAAGAAAAATATTGATTTTCAAATTTTAAAGTAAATACCTTATCTTTTACTAATTTGAGCTCCAAGAGGAGTGTACTACTACTATTAATGATTTTTGGTTTTGTAAAAAGTTGTACCATTTTAAATTCAGTCCAATGTAAGATTTTGGTCTTTTCATACTTTTCTTTATCATTACGCCCGAGGTGAAATTTTAGGTATGTAGGTAAATTTTGGGGCTTTCACAGTTACTACATTCGAGGTGAGATGCCGGGCGGGTCCAAGGAAAGATTTTGGGCTTTCGATCCATTACATTTACCACATATTGCATTGCATCATCTCGTACGACGTTGTATCGCCCTTGTATGTTTGTGTATATTTATATTCCTATATTTCTACTATGTTCACTTTATCCTAGATTTATTGTGATTTTCTAGGGTAGTATTATATAGATAGCTCATTTTTGTCTCTTTTATATTATATAATATCTTTTGAGCTTTGGCAGCCTATGATGCCTAATGAGTACCCCATATTTGGTACTCATATTACACTTCTGCATCTTTTTCTAATGTATTGTCTAGTACGATTCACCCTCATTGATTCCCTACTCGTTTGTGGACTTTTTCTATTTGAATTGTGGTGAGCTCTTGGCGTTCAGATATTTATTGTCTTCCATCATGTATCTACTGTCCATATTTAGTATCTGGCAGACAGTTATATTTTTGTATAGCCTTACTCGTAATTTTAGAGGCTCTTGTACCAGTGACACCAGGTCCAAGACTGGTATCTTGTGTGCATATTGTCTTTCTTTGTTTCCTTAGGGCCCGTGTTGTATATTTTGTACCTGTTATGTATGTATCTATACTTTGTGGACCGTATATCTCATTTTTCCGCTTCCATGTTACTTATGTTGGTCTTTACTTTCTGTATTCATTTTGGGATTTGGCTTCCCTATTGGGGGATTGTAATAGGTGCCATCATGGCCCGATTTTGGGTCATGACAGCATGGTATCAAAGCTTTAGGTTCACTAGTCTTACCAGTCCAAAAAAAAGTGCCTAGTAGAGTTTCACGGACCAGTATGATAATGTCCATATCCTATCTTAGGTAGGCTATAGGGCATTCCTTGGAAAATCCCAGCTTTTGATTCCTTATCATGCATTCTTTGACTTTATCAACATTTAAACTTCATTTATTTCACTCTTTCTCAAATGATTGGGATGAGATCGTCAGTGGGCGAGGGCGAAGCTCCCGCACCTACAACTAAGGGTCGAGGTAGAGGTAGACCTAGAGGTCGAGGCCGGGCACGAGCGGAGGCCCTAGCTTGGTTCTAGCCTAGGGCACCATAACCTAAGCTATAGATTGCTATTGAGGATTTACAACATCAATCGGAGGGTATGAAGCCACCTCTAGTAGGATTTGTAGCCACGCTAGTTCTTCAGGATACCATGGTTAGCATCCTCAGTATCCTAAAGGGAATGTATTAAGCAGGGACCGTGCCTGGTGCTCTGAGTGGTTCACAGGTTAGAGATAAGGAACAAACTTCAGCCCAAGCAATGACACAGGGTGTTCAGGGTTCAAAAGTCTAGCCTACTGTTGCAGCTCCCTGTATAGAGGTGTTGCCAGTGCCAGTCATTGCTCAGCTTATTGTAGCTAGGCTAGTTATGTATTTTAAGGAGAAGAAGATGCTTGATCGATTTATAAGGTTGGGTCCTCTGAGGTTTTCAAGTGCCCCAAGAGAGAATGCCCATGAGTTATTAGTGAGCTGTATGGGGAGGTTGCATAACCTCGGCTTAGTGGAGTCGCATAAGGTAGATTACACTTCATTTCAGATGGAGGGGTCAGCTAAGCAGTGGTGGAGTGCTTACCTTGAGCGCAGACCTGTCGGGTCACCTCCCATGACTTGGGCTCAATTCTCCGAGGATTTCTTGGAGAAGTATGTACCTCGCAGCATGAGAAAGAGGTTGAGGGATGAGTTCATGGAACTTCAACAGAGTTTGATGTCTATTTTAGAGTATGAGGTGCAGTTCCATGAGCTGGCTAGGCATGCAACCATGATTATGCCAACAAAGCACTAGCGAGTTCATGGATTTGTTAGGGGATGACTTTTACCACTTCTTTTGGCGATAGAGTAGCTAGTGGAATCAGCATCTACTTTTCTTCAAGTTGTGGGTCATGCACAAACTATTAAGGGGATACATCATGAGGCCTATGGAAGTGATGATAAGAGGCCCCGTCGTTAGGGTGGTTTTAGTGGTTCTTAATCCCGAGGTAGAGGTTTCTCTAGTAGAGGTTACCTTCAGCTCTTTCAGCGTAGTAGGCCTATTCAGGTAGTTCTATATATTATAGAGGATTTTTATTTAGGTCAGAGTGGTCAGGGTAGCCACAGTTCAGGTCAAACTTTGCGAGGTTTGCTCTCTAGGTATTTGGGTTGTGGTTGCCAGTCTGGTTCAGCAGGATCTTCTCATTGGCTTCTATCAGACAGAGGCTGCTTTGAGTATAGTGAGTTATGGAACTTCGCTAGTTACTGCCCTAGGTTCAGGAAGGGTAAGCAGTAGGATCAGCTGGTTTAGGCACCCAAGGCTCCAGAACCAGCTAGAGGCAGTGCATATGGTAGTAGGGGTGGTCCCCAGGGTGCTTCTCAACTAGGAAGGTCTAGTGATTGTGGGGATGTAGCCACATGTATGCTTTTTTGGGTAGGCTAGAGGCTAAGGCTTTAGATGCTGTCATCACAGGTACGATCTCAATTTTTCATCAGCCAGCTTCTACATTATTTAATCCAGGGTCTATATATTCTTATGTGTCTATCTATATTGCTACTCATCTGGAGTTATTATGTGAGTCATTGAATGTGCCTATATGTGTAGCTACTCATGTAGGTGATTCTTTAGTAGTGGATCATATGTACTGATCCTGTTGGTGACCATCTTAGGTCATGAAACTTGGGTAGACTTTGTTATCCTACATATGTATCATATGGTATTGGATTGCATTGCCAATAGTTTTACCTTGTGCATGCTTGGCATCCCTCTGATAGTGTGTAAGGATACTGATAACCATGTGCCGAGGGGAGTTATATCATTTCTGAGGGCAAGGCGGATGATAGGGAAGGGGTGCTTGGCTTACCTTGCTTATGTTCGTGACACTAGTGCCAACACTCCACTTGAGTCAATTCCTGTGGTCTACGAGTATTCTAATGTATTTCCTATTGATTTACCTAGACTCTACCTGATCATGATATTGACTTTCGCATTGATGTTGAGCTAGGAACTCAGCCTATTTCTAGTTCGCCATATCGAATTACACTAATTGAGTTGAGGGATCTAATGGAGTAGCTTCAGGATCTTATGGGTAAGGGGTTTATTAGGCCTAGTGTATATCCTTAAGGTGTCCTGTTCTATTTGTAAAGAAGAAAGATGGCTCCTTGTGGATGTGTATTGATTATAGGCAGCTGAATAAGGTGACTATTAAGAACAAGTATTTGATACCCTATATTGATGACTTGTCTGATCAGCTACAAGGTGCAGTGGTGTTTTCTAAGATAGATTTGAGGTCAGGCTACCACTAATTGAGGATGAGGGTTGCGGACATCCCAAAGACTGCCTTTATGACTCGTTACGACCACTATGAGTTCCTAGTTATGTCTTTTGGTTTGACTAATTCCCCAACAGCATTTATAAAGTTGATGAATCATGTATTGAGGGTCTATTTGGATTCATTTGTTATACTAATCATCGACAACATCTTAGTCTACTCGAAGAGTAGGGAGGAGCATGAGTAGCATTTAAGAGTTATGGGATCAGCTGTTGTATGCCAAGTTCTCTAAGTGTGAGTTCTGGCTTGAATTCGTGGCATTCTTGGGACACGTGGTATCTAGACATAGGATTATGGTGGATCCAACGAAGATTGAGGCAGTTCATGATTGGGCTAGGCCCACTTCCCCTATTGAGGTATGTAGTTTCATTGAGTTAGCAGGTTACTACAGACAGTTTTGTGGAGGGGTTCTTTAAGATTGTATCAACTTTGACTAGATTAACTTAGAAGAATGTCCCCTTTTAGTGGTCCAATGAGTATGAGGCGAGCTTTCAGAAGCTCAAGGCCTAATTGACTTCAGTGCCGATTCTAACACTTCTAGTTGAGGGCCAGGGGTTTATAGTATATTGTGATTCTTTCAGAGTTGGTTTGGGTTTTGTGCTGATACAGTGGGGTAGAGTTATTGCATTGCTTCCAGGTAGCTAAATGTCACGATCCGAACATAGGCCCGGATCGAGACATGGGACAAGAAACCCTGAGAGGCTCCAAGTCGACCCATGGAATGAACATAACATTTATCTAAATCATAGATAAGCGGAAGATAATCATGAATAACTTAGCGAAAGTCTAAACAAACATAACATCTGAATACATACATCAATCTAAAGCTGAACACAAACTATGTCCGAAAAAGCCTCTAACACTGAAGAGTTGATGGGACAAGACCCCAACTAACTCACTATAGTCTGAAAACTAAAAATACAAAATACAACTAATAAGAAGGGCCCTCGCAAGATGAGGACTCACCAATTTATACTAAGAAGTGCTAACTCCAGAAGTCTGACTACCGGCGGGACTGAATTGGCTATCGGAGCCTGTATCATAAAATAATATAGTATAAAGTATGCGGTCAGTACATGGAATGCACCGAGTATGCAAGGTAAGTAAAACCGCGAAGTAAGTAAAATCATTAAATCATGCATATAATAAAACATAATCAAGATAAGGCTCAGAGAGTAGGGCTTGCATGTTATTTCTGAAATCATGATCTGAACATAACTGAACCTCATAACTGAATCGAATGACCCAAAGCTGAAAACTGATAATCATAAGTAAAACTGACATTGGGTCAAACCTACTGAAAACATAATATCATGACTGATGTACATGCATAATTGCAATCATGAGAAATAATGGGAGACTCATCATATAACCGACATTACCACGATAGAGCTTATGTGGTCCCGACTATCACACTCAAGTGGGTAGAGCCGTCCAAAGCTTTGCAAGCGCTAAGGACACTACCATGATATCAAGATCAAGTTGAAGGCCCCTTGGGGTAGGGGAAACTCCAAAGGATGTCCCAAATAATCTGATCATACCTACATTGGCGCGTAGTTCTGAGGCATAGGTTGACTGAACCTTAGCCTACTCGGTGCTAGACACTACTCCCAAAAACATGCATATGCTCTCCATCATTTTTTAATGAAGCTGATATCTTCTAGTGACAAAGTTGAATAATAACATACATGCATAATCTGAAATTGTAACATGAGGAACCTTGGCTCAAACCATACCAAAAGCTGAAAATAATGGGAGTCTTGACTCTAAAACCATGTGGTAAGCTAATTCATGAAATCATAAAACATACTTGATCATATGGGCTTGCCCAATAGTTAAACTTGCTTGAAATCAACTTGATTCACTTTGAAAAATGAACATAAACATGGGTATTTCGAAATAATACTTTCTTCATAAACATCTCATCATGCTTGAACACATATCTCATAGATCTCAACTTTCATGAACATTCATGGATGGGAATCATAATTTAGGAAACTTGAAAACATAATTTATAATTTAAAACATTGTAAAATCTGCCCATTAATAATAATTCATCATTTAAAACATGCTTAGATCATACCATGATTGAAACTTCGGAATTCATGTATTGGATAAAAACCCCATAGAAATCATCTATTAGAACATTATGAATTGAGAGGGAATTGGGCATGGATGTGGACAGTTGCACCCATACATAACCTTAAATACCCGAAGGGATCTGATTTTCACATTTCCTTAATTGCCAAAACTTTGAAGAACTAGCCTTGATCACCTCCCAAACCTCTAAGCTTGCATGCATGAATTAGGATAGGCTTGGAATTACTTAGCCATTCTTAAAACACTCTATTATGAGCTTAAAACGACGTAGTTTAGGCCTTAGAAACATAGGAATTATGAAAAAGTCCTTACTAAACTCGCAGGAAAAAATAGACTGTCAGTCCCAATGAGGGACTGGACGAGTCGTCGTCCCTGACCACGACTCGTGGTCTGCAATCATTACTACCACTTCCTAAAATTCTTCCAAGAGTCACCACGACTTGTGGTGTACCCGATGAGTCGTGGTGACCAATCCATTAGGTACACAACCCAATTTTTCCAACTTTCGTCCAACCCTTGACCACACATGACGACTCGTGGTGTTGACCATGACTTGTGGCCACACCCGTGATCACTTAAATTTCCAAATTTTAAACCAGGTTCAAGAATTTCCCCATGAGTCACATAACGACTCGTGGGGTTCCGCACGGGTCACTGGATAACTCGTCCTGTGGCCTAGTGCAGAAATTCTTATTTTCTCTATTTTTAGCTCTGGGTTTGATCTTAGGGCTTTCGGTGTAATAACAATATCTCCCCCTTGGGAACATTCATCCTCGAATATTCAAAATCATATTGAAAAGAAGAGAAATGCAATCGTCATACACAAATACTGAACATACACGCTGAAAACTGACGGAGTAACTGACTCCGATTTGAACTACATGACTGAACTGAATTCCCGAATCACACATACATCCATTTACATGAAAGAAACTGGGGTACATGAGCTGAACATGAAATTGAATAGAGTACTAAGGAGGAAATTAATACCTCAAGCTGGAACTGAGTCGGAAGGGAATAGATGTGGGTATTTAGCAATCATATCTTCTTCGACTTCCCACGTTGCTCCCTCAACATGCTGATTCCTCCATAAAACTTTGACTGAAGCTACTTTTTTGTTTCTTAGCTTGAAAAATTGACGATCCAGTATCTCCATCGGAACCTCTTCATAACTAATACTGTCTTTCACATAGACATTTTCCACTGGAATAACTAGAGTCGGATAACCCAAACACTTCTTTAAGAGCGATACATGCAAAACTGGATAGACTGAAGTTAATTCTGAGGGCAACTCCAATTCATATGCTACCTTGCCAACCCGTTTGACAATCCGGTACGGGCCAACATAACGGGGACTGACTTTCCCTTTCTTTCTGAACCTCATCACTCCCTTTATGGGAGATACCTTCAGAAACACCCAATCATCGACTTCAAACTCAAGTTCTCTCCTCCTCACATCCACATAGGACTTTTGGCAACTCTGAGCTATTTTCAACCTGTCTCTAATAAGATGAACTTTCTCCATAGCCTCATGGACTGAATCTGGTCCTATCATCATAGCTTCACTGACTTCAAACCAACCAATAGGTGATCTACATCTCCGCCCATAGAGAGCCTCAAACGGAGTCATCTGAATGCTGGAATGGTAGTTGTTATTATATGCAAACTCAATGAGAGGCAAATGGTTATCTAAACTACCCTTGAAGTCAATCACACACGCTCTCAACATGTCCTTAAGACTCTGAATAGTCTGCTCTGCCTAACCATCCATATGCGGGTGAAAAGTTGTACTGAGCTTAACTTGAGTACCAAGTCCCTTTTGAAATGACTTCCAAAATTGGGAGGTAAACTGATTACCTCTATCTGATATGATGGACAAGGGCACTCCATTCAATCGAACTAGCTCCTGAATGTACAACTTAGCATAGTCCTTTGTCAAATCGATAGTTTTGACCGGTAGGAAATGAGCTACTTTAGTCAACCTGTCGACAACCACCCAAATGGAGTCATACTCCGATGAGTGCGAAGGAACCCTGTGTTGAAGTCCATATTGATGTCCTCCCACTTCCAAGTAGGAATGCTGATGTCTTGAAGTACACCTACCGGTCTTTGATGCTCCATTTTCACCTGTTGACAGTTCGGGCACTTAGCCACAAATTCTACAATGTCCTTCTTCATGTCATTCCACCAATAGACTTTCCGTAGGCCACGATACATCTTGGTGGCACCTGGATGTATAGAGTACCTGGAACCATGAGCCTCGCGCAATATCCAATCTATCAAATCAACATCCGATACATACAATCGACCCTGATATCGGAGCACACCATCTCCCACTTTGGAGAAGACCTCCACCTTCTAATTCTGAATAGTTTCCTTCAACTTTACCAAGATAGGATCCTCGTCTAGTCTAGATTTTACATCAATCACCAAGGATGATTTTGATCCACTCTAAACAACAAAAACACCATCAGTCGAGTCAACCAAATGAACTCCCAACCATGCAAGCCAAGGCACATCCTTCACCAGCTCCTTCCTCCCCTCATCTACATGGGACACGCTCTCCATAGAAAGCCTACTAAGAGCATCTGCTACCACATTAGCCTTGCCCGGATGGTAAAGGACACTCATATCATAATCCTTAAGGAACTCAAACCACATCCTTTGGCATAGATTCATATCCTTCTGGGTAAACACGTATTGCAGGCTTTTGTTGTTCGTAAACACATCTACATGGACCCCATATAAATAGTGTCTCCAAATCTTCAAGGAAAATACCACTGCCGCTAATTCAAGATCATGAGTCGGATAATTCTTTTTATGGACCTTCAGCTACCTAGAAGAATATGCTATTACCTTATCATGCTGCATCAATACACAACCAAGGCCGATCCTCGAAGCATCACAATATACCATAAACCCATCAATACCCTCAAGTAGGGTTAACATCGGTACTGAGGTGAGTCGAGTCTTCAACTCTTGGAAGTTCCTCTCATAATCCTCTGACCATTGGAACTTCACCTTCTTCTGGGTCAACTTAGTCATGAGGCTGCAATAGATGAAAACTCCTCAAAAAATCTCCGATAATACCCAGCTAAACCCAAGAAACTCCTGATATCCGAAGGATTCACCGGTCTAGGCCAATTCTTCACCACTTCTATCTTTTGAGAGTCCACTTTTATACCCTCACTCGACAGTACATGACCCAAAAACACCACTGAGTTTAGCCAAAACTCTCATTTACTAAATTTTGCATACAACTGACTATCCTTCAAGGTCTGTAGCACCACCCTCAAATGAGCGGCATGCTCCTCCTCACTCCAAGAGTATATTAGGATGTCATCTATGAACACAATCACGAACATATCCATTTATGGCTTGAAAACCTTGTTTATCAAATCCATAAAAGCTATAGGAGCATTCGTTATTCCAAAAGGCATAACTATAAACTCATAGTGACCATACTGAGTCCTGAAGGCTGTCTTCGTAATATCGCTCTCCCGAACCCTGAGCTGGTGGTACCCGGATCTGAGATCTATCTTTGAAAAGCACTTAGAGCCTTGAAAGTGGTCAAAAAAATCATCAATCCTAGGGAGAGGATAGCTGTTCTTGATGGTGAACTTGTTCAATTGCCGATAATCAATGCACTTATGAAGAGATCCATCTTTCTTTTGGACAAAGAGAACTAGTGCACCCTATAGGGATTTGCTAGGTCTAATGAAACTCTTGTCTAAAAGGTCTTTCAATTTCTCTTTCAACTCTTTTAACTCAGGTAGAGCCATTTTGTAAGGAGGGATAGATATAGGTTGTGCATCGGGAAGAAGGTCAATACCAATATCAATCTTCCGATTGGGAGGGATCCCCAATAAATCATTTGGGAAGATTTCTAGATACTCATATACTATTGGAGTTGACTGGATAGTTGGGATCTCATACGTAGCATCCTTAACCCTAACTAGATGGTACACGTAACCCTTGGAGATCATCTTTTTGTCCTTAAGGTAGTAAATGAAACGACCTACAGGCAAAGCTGAACTACCCTTCCACTCTAAGACTGGATCACCCAAAAATTTGAACTCGACTGCATGGGTTCTACAATTGACTGAGGCATAGCACGCAAATAGCCAATCCATACTGAGGATAACATCAAAATCGGTCATGGCTAACTCTACTAAATCTGCTGAGGTTATTTTTCTGAAGGACTGTGACAGGGCAATTGTTATACACCCATCTAGCTATAACTGAATCACCAACTGGAATAGAGACTAAGAAGGGTTCTGATAAGATTTCGGGACTGACTCTGAAACTACTAGCAACATAGGGCGTCATAAAAGATAAAGTAGCCCCTAGAAATAACAAAGCATATACATCAAGGTGGAATACTCGTAACAGACCAGTGACTACGTCTAGATCTCCTGCTCCTGACAGGATGCTACGACATAAAATATGTTCTAGCGTTATCCGCCACCTGTACTAGTAGATGCCCCCTGCTGAGCTAGGCGTGCTGGTGGAGCTACTGAACTAGAAGCTGGGCCTCGGCCCCTATCATGACCCTGTTTGGCTGTTGGACAATTCCTAAGCATGTGTCCGGTCTTCCCACACCCAAAGCAAGCACCTGTTCCTTCTAAACACTGACCCGTGTGCCTCCATCCACACCTGTCGTAAACTAGGATACCGTACTCTGCGGGTCTGCTGCTCTGACCTATAGAGCCTGATGATCGTCCCCCCTAGTCATTCCTAGACCTGGATAGCATACTCATAGCCGACGATGCTGGGGCTAACGATCTCTTGTGGGACTACTGACAGTGCCCACCACCTGGTTTCTACTAAGAGAACCCATAACTGCCTGTCGTAGCCCTCTTGGCCTCTCTCTCTCTCTCAAATGCACCGCCTCCATCTGCTGGGTGTGAAAAACTATTCGGGTAAAATCAATATCATGATGGAGCATGGCGATTCTACAATTCTTTTCCAAGTAGTGTTCCACTCCATGTACAATCCTGCTCACTCGAGCTCTCTGATCAACCACTAACTCTGGTGTGCACTTGGACAAACAAGTGAACTCCACAGCGTACTCCTGAACTATAATCTTCCCTTGCCTCAGATTCACAAATTCAGTTTCTTTAATCTCCCTCATCTCACGAGGAAAGAATCATTCTAGAAATCCGTCATGAAACTCATCCCAACCAATAGGGCCTGTTCCCACTACCCTACTATCCTTCCACTGCTTAAACCAAATGTGCACAACCCCCTTCAACTGATATGAGGCTAAATCGGCGCACTCCTCTTCATTCACCCCCATGACCTAGATGATCTTCAAAATCTCCTCAATAGACTCATGCGGATCCTCTTCCACCTTTGACCCAAGGAACTCGAGAGGGTTCATCCTTAGAAAGTCTCTAACTCTTGCAGTCGCTGCATTCCCATTCTTAGGGACATGCGCTACCGCCTACTGATTGACCTGGGTGGTCAAGGCCTGGGCTAACATCTGAATGGCTGCCCTGAACTCCGCATGGTCAACTAGCTCGGGTACATGCTCTGCATGGGTTGGTGGGGCCTGCTGGTGCCCGTTTCCATTGCCATTCTCATGGCTATTCCCATTTCTCCAGCCATTAACTCTGCGGGGAGGCATGATTCTACAAACTCATAAAGCACGAGTTAGAAGGGTAGAAATGCATTTCATCGCACGACTCAGATCATGAAAGAAGGAAACATTTCCTAAATGTCTCGTAGCCTCTTTGTCATAAGTGTGGCGTACTTCACACCCATGAAAAAGACTCTACTTAACGTGTCTTTTAGACACCCTAGGACACTTCAAAATCTAATTCTCTGATAAAAAGTTTGTCACGACCCTAACATAGACCCGGATCGAGATACAGGACAAGGAACCCCGAGAGGCTCCAAGTCGACTCATGGAATAAATATAACATCTAACTCAATCGTAGATAAGAGGAAGATCATCATGAATAACTTAGCAGAAGTATAAAATAACAAAACATCCGAATACATACATCAATCTAAAGCTGAATATAAACTATGTCTGAAAAAGCCTCTAACACTGACAAGTTGATGGGACAAGACCTCAACTATCTCACTATAGTTTGAAAACTGAAAATATGACATATAATTGATATGAAGGGGCCTCGTAAAATGAGGACTCAGCAACTGATACTGAGAAGTGCTAACTCCAGAAGTCTGACTAGCAGCGAGACTTAGTCTGGGTATCGGAGCTTGTATCATTAAATGATACATCATAGAGTATGCGGTCTGTACATGGAATGTAACGAGTATGCAAGGTAAGTAAAATCGATAAGTAAGAAAAATTATTAAATCATGCATATAATAAAACATAATCAAGAAAAGGCTCAGAGAGTAGGGCTTGCATGCTATTTCTGAAATCATGATCTGAACATAACTGAACATCATAACTGAATCGAATGATCCAAAGCTAAAGCTGAGAATCAGAAGTAAAACTGACATTGGGTCAAACCTGCTGAAAACATAATATCATGACTGATGTAGATGCATAACTGAAATCATGAGGAATAATGGGAGACTCATCATATAACCAACATTACCACGATATAGTTTACGTGGTCCCAACTATCACACTCAAGTGGGCAGAGCCGTCCAAAGCTTTGCCAGGACTAAGGACGCTACCATGATATAGATATTAAGCTAAAGGCCCCTTGGGGCAGGGAAAACTCCAAAGGAGGTCCCAAATAATCTGATCATACCTACATTGAGTGCATAGTTCTGAGGCATAGGGTTGGATGACCCTTAGCCTACTCGGTGCTAGACTCTACTCCTAAAATTATGCATATGCTCTCCATCATTTTTCAATGAAGTTGACATCGTCTAGTGATAAAGCTGAATAATAACATACATGCATAAATTGAAATCGTAACATGAGGAGCCTTGGCTCATACCACACCACAAGCTGAAAATAATGTGAGTCTTGAATCTAAAACCATGTGGTAAGCTAATTCATGAAATCATAAAACATACTTGATCATATGAACTTTTCTAATACTTAAACATGCTTTAAATCAACTTGATTAACTTTGAAACGTGAAAATAAACATGGGTATTTCGAAATAATACTTTGTTCATAAACATATCATCATGCTTGAACACATATCTCGTAGATCTCAACTTTCATGAATATTCATGGATGGGCATCATAATTTAGAAAACTTGAAAACATAATTTATAATTTAAAACATTGTAAAATCTGCCCATTAATGATAATTCATCATTTAAAACATGCTTAGATCATACCTATGGTTGAAACTTAGGGATTCATGCATTGGGTAAAAACCCCATGGAAATCATCAATTAGAACATCATGAATTGAGAGGGAATTGGGCATGGGTGTGGACTATTGCACCCATTCATAGCCTTACATACCTGAAGGGATATGATTTTCACACTTCCTTGATTGCCTAAAGAGAATTGAGGAAGAACTTTAAAGAACTAGCCTTGATCACCTCTCAAACTTTTAAGCTTGCATGCATGAATTAGTAGAGGCTTAGAATGAATTAATCCTTCTTAAAACACTCTATTATGAGCTTAAGACGATGTAGTTTAGGCTTTAGGAACATAGGAATTACGGAAAATCCCTTACTAAACTCGTAGGGAAAAACAGACTTCCAGTCCTAATGAGGGACTGGATGAGTCGTCGTCACTGGCCATGGCTCGTGGTTTGCATTCATTACTAGCACTTCCCAAAATTCTTCTGAGAGTCACCACGACTTGTGGTGTACCCGAAGAGTCATAGTGACCAATCCGTTAGGTACACTGGCCAATTTTTTCAACTTTCATCCAACCCTTGACCACGGCTCACATGACGACTCGTGGTGTTGAGCACGGCTCGTGGTCACACCCGTGTTCACTTAAATTCCAAAATTTTCAACCAAGTTCAAGCCTCTCCCCACGAGACACTTAACGACTCGTGGGGTTCCTGACAGGTCACTAGACGACTCGTCCTGTGACCTGGTGTAGAAATTCCTATTTTCGACGTTTTCAACTCCCAGGTATAATCATAGGGCTTTCATGGTATAACACTAAAGGTTCATGAGAATAACTACCCCATTTATGACTTGGAGTTAGTGGTTGTAGTATTTGCATTGAAGATTTGGAGGCACTATATCTATGGAGTTCATTTTGAGATCTTCACCGACCATTGTACACTTCAGTACATTTTCATCTCGGAGGACCTTAATTTGAGATAATGTAGGTGGTTGGAGTTGTTGAAGGACTACGACATTTCGATTCTTTATAGGCTGAGCAAGGAAAATATGGTAGCAGATGCCTTGAGCCGAAAGGCAGTGAGCATGGCAAGTTTTGCATTCCTAGTGAAAGAGGAGTGACCTTTGTCTTAGGACATCTAGTCCTTAGCCAAAAGGTTAGTTAGACTTGATATTTCTAGACAGAGGAGGATTCTTGATAATGTGAAGGCTAGATCTATGTTGTTGGAGCAGATTCGGGCACAACAATTTGAGGATTTGAAATTGAGGATGATTCTAGATAAGGTGTTGAATGGCGAGGCTAGGAAGGTGACCTTAGATCCAAAGGGTGTTTTGAGGATTGTGGGTAGTATCTACATTCCTAGAGTTGGAGACTTGGTTAGGTTAATTATAGAGGAGGCCCCTGGTTTTAGATATTTTGTCCATCTAGGGACAATAAAGATGTACTATGACTTGAGGAAGCATTATTGGTGGTGTGGGATGAAGCAGGATATCTCAGATTTCATGTCTAGGTGCTTGAACTATCAGCGGTGAAGTATGAGCACCAGAGGCCAGGTGGATTGACTCAGAGGCTACCCATTCTTGAGTGGAAGTGGGAGCAGATAGCTACGGCCTTCGTGGTAGGCTTGCCACGTACATTTCATATATTTGATGTTATATGGGTCATCGTTGATAGATTGACCAAGTCTGCTCACTTTCTGCCCATTCAGACTTCACACAATTCAGAGAGGTTAGGTCAAGTTTACATTCGTGAGATTGTCCATTTGCATGGGGTGCCTATTTCTATCGTCTTGGATCGTGGTACTCAGTTTACATCGTGTTTTGGAGGTTAATTCAGAGAGAATTGGGTATCTAAGTTGAGCTCAGCACAACTTTTCACCCATAAACTGATGGTCAGTCTAAGTGAACTATTCAAGTCCTAGAGGATATGCTTCGGGCATGTGTTATTGATTTCAGAGGTCAGTGGGACCAGTTCTTGGCCTTGGCGGAGTTCACATATAATAATAGCTATCGCAAGTATCTAGATGGATCCATTCGAGGTGTCGTATGGTAGGAGGTGTAGGTATCTGGTTGGTTAGTTTGATGCTTTTGAGGTTAAGCTGTGGGGCACCGATTTGTTGCATGCCTCTATTGGTAGAGTTCGAATGATTCACAAGAGACTTCTTACAACTCAGAGTAGGCAGAAGAGCTATGAAATCTTAGAAATCGATACTTGGAGTTTATAGTTGGAGATAGGGTTTGCTATTGTGTATCGCCTATTGTGCCCCAGTGCATGCGCAAGCGTACGTGGCCGTACAAGTAGTAAAGTGACTCTTAAGAACCGGATGTCGAACCCACAGGGACTAGTATTTTTAGAAAATTTACCAATTCAAATGTTAATTCAAATTCCAAAAGTGTTAAAATTTCAAGATTTAAAAGTTTGTTTCTAAATCTAGAGGTGATCATAAAATAATCGGAAAACAATGATAAAACGCATCTAGATTTAAGGCCTAACAATCATGTAATGCTACATTCACATTGGTTCAAGTATGAAATTTCATTTGTTGTCTCACAGGGTTAATCACAATGTTCATGGTCTTTTGAGCCTCTAAACATAGACGAACTAGCCTCACAACTATATCGTTGAGCAGGGATGTGACAACCTAGTTCATAAGCAATTATTTCTATGAAGTGGTTCATGGGGTTAATGCCCTTGGTTATGGACTTTTGAACCTATAACCATTTAACCAAACTTAGTTTCATAACTACTTCTACGAGGGTGATGTGACAATTCTATGTCGGTGTCTAGCTATCTTCCCGTTTTATAACCAAGCAAGGCAAATTAGGTATATTGTTATCCTAACCGTGAACCAAGTCTCGTAAACTTTGAACTTGCTTCCTGCATTTTTAGTTTTAACCTAGGTTTTCTCTTTCGAGTTTTTGCCTAGGCTTAATGAGCATATTTAAATGGTGATCATTCATTAGAACGAATAAAATCAAGAAGGAAAGTTAAAACACAGACAAAAACTTGAACCAACGTATAAATCAAGCAATTACAATAATGTCATGTCGCCTCAACCCTAGAAGAAGGACTTTAGCCACTCATGTTCATATAAAGATTCAAAATCATGTTTGAATTCTAGTAATTACAAGAATGGTAAAGAAGAAAAGAAGAAAAATTCACCCTGGGTGAGTTTTCACCGTTCTCCCTTCGCTCCTTCGTGTTTTCCAGAAATAAATTCATGATAATAAAATAAAGTAACCAAGTGTGCAATTTATACTAAGTGAAAAAAATACAAAATTTGGTCATTGGAAAAACTGCTCCGTGTCACGCTGCCCATCGCACCAAGGAAGTGGCCTGACACGGAGGTATCACGCCAGCATATTGGATTTGACACTTGATGGCATGGCATGCGCATAGGCAGGTTGGGTGTGGACCAGCGTGGCACGGGCCTGACGCGGAGCTAGCACAACGTTGCACGGAGGTGGGCGCACAAATCACACGGCGTGGCTCGGGCCTGTCGTGCAGCTTCACTTGAATGGCATTACATCTCGCACACATGATGGACGTGGCACAACGCCTAGCATGCCTATTGCCTTCCGTGACATGGACCTCAACGTGCAGCCTGTGCAACGTGGCACGCTGCCCTGTCCGACAGCTTACATCTCATGCCTTCTTCAAGCTATCTTCTTTGCAATCACTTCCAAGCTTCCGTTTTTCTTATGTAACTTAATATTGAGCCCATCCTTAGCATTTTTCACCTACAAACAATGTCTAATCACATTGGTTAGTTTATGCACATAAATATACAAAATTACATGAGAATGTAATTAAATAAGTTGACAAACATGACTTAAACTTAGTTATAAAATAGCACTTGGGCATGTAAATATGCCCAAGATCACTACCCCATACTAAAAGTCTTGTTCGTCCTTGAACAACTCCCTTACATCTCATGCACACGAAGGACTCACACACTATTAATTGATGCAAGACACTCAAGTTAAGGCTACTATGATTGATTTAACAGCAAGTTTAAAATAGAGAATGCTATATATATAATCAACTAAAATCACGTACAACCAAGTTAAGACCTTCTAGCCTCACGAATCGACTTTAAACTTAGCAAACTCATGCAATTTAAACCAATCAAGAAGTCTGATCTGAATTTCATCCTTCCTCAAACATGTGTACTCACAACAAGAGAGATACCCTTTTTGCACTCACAAGTTTTCAAATTATAACATGTATGGGTATATGAATAAGAATTAATCTTACTCTCACAAAGAATTCACATGCAACATGTACTAACCCATAAGCTTGCCTTTAGTGTTTTACTCCACTAATTTAGAAACATCTAGACGTAAGATCAAATAGGACTTTATGGGTTTTAATGTAGGTTAAGGGAAGGGTAGGTACTATTCTGCCAATAATAGTGACTATCTTCCCTAAACGCTATTAATACATCACAATTTTTTCATTAAGCTCCTTCTCTTCCTCTAGTTCACCTTTTACTCTTTTCAACTCATCAATTTCCTCTTTTGTTTCCCTATTTCATTAAGCACACTTGTACTATTAGAAAAGAGTAATCACATATTGGACATGTTCTTATTCTTGTGATCTTTTACTCCCTACCAACACTTATGCATTTTAAACAAGTGCACCTCTGATTTTTTTCTTCAACTTACACAACTATTATTTCCCTTATTTTTCAAAATTCTCACATCTTTAACTTTTTGCATTTAGACTCAACAACTTGGGAGATTTGGATCAAATTCAAGTTTATTGAAAGAAAGGGATTCAGCTTATGTTCTAGCTATCAAAAAATAGGCTTAAGGCTCAAAGGGGCTATCTAGGATTAGACGTTAAGGCAGGTAAAGCAAAGAATGAAAATTAGGCTCATTCAAAGAAATGTCTAAATCATATCTTACATTTAACATCCCTCATTTCATTTTGCAAACACACCAGACAAGTTCTAGACACTACACAATACCATGGAATATTCAAGACCTTACACTCATTGCACATGCTCAATTCAAGACAGATTCAGTAGACTCTGAACACCGCTAATTGCATGAATTCATCATTTAAGCTTAACATATACAGAGTCATATTCAAGCGATTAGGTGTCTGAAACAAAGTCATACACTAAATCAACACACTTCATAATTAAAACCACTTGCATCTTACAATCATGTAGAGCACTCAACAAAAGCATCAAGCAGTCAATTAGTTAAGGGCTCAACAGAAAATTCCTAATGACTAATTTTCCCTCAAGATGGTTGTCATCCATCCATCATCGGAAAAAATTCCTAACTATGGCTAAAACACTATTTACAGACAAAGAAAAATCTTTATTCTCGGTTCAAAGTGCCCCCTTAGGAAAAGAACCGAAAAGAAAAACCAAAGGGTGGGTTGAATATGCTCAGCTCCAACTTTTAAAGCAAACAATTTTCACACCAAGCAACACTTCACCCAAAAACCAACATCACAATTTTTTTTAAATTTACCCCTCACCCCACACTTAGATCATGCTCTACCCTAAAGCATCATTTAAAATCAAAACTAAAGGTGAGATATACTTCCTGACGCCTGTAGGCATAGTTAGCAGCATGTTTCCATTTATCATCACATAGGTCATTGACCCCACACTCATATTTTTGTCCATGCTCATTAAATTCTTTTTCTAAGGGTACTTAGACTTCCCCTCAATCTGTTCTTAATTCATAAAAATAAAAATAAAAAGTGAAAATAACCAAATTCAAAAACAAAATGAAAAGAAATTGTAACTGTGGTACCCTTGGGTTGTCTCCCAAGTAGCACCCGATTTTACATCGTGGTATGACGTGAACTATCCTTTTCAGGATATTCTCAATAACTTGTCCCTTTCGGAACCATCTCCTTTTATTTTTGAATTTAGAGGGAACAGCCTCCACACCATCCCTCTTTACCACTATCACTTTCTTCAACTTCTTTCCCTTATCATACTTTGGCTTAGTTGTAAGGATGTCCTGCAAATGTGGACCCATGGAATCCACCACCCCACATTTGGCATCTATCATAATACTGATCTTGAAAAGATCACTGTAGTATGTGGGTGGGTTGACCTCCTGATATACTCTGAAGAGCTCCTTCTCATCATTTACCCTCATTTTAAGGTGCCAGCTCTTACATCAGTTATCACTCCACCAGTAGCCAGGAATGGCCGTCCCAAGATGAGGGGTACCTTGTCATCAACTTTAAAATCCAAAATAATGAAATCAGCAGGTATGATAATTTTACCTACTTTGATGAGAAGGTCCTCAATAATCCCCTCTCAGGCCACCGTTGACTTGTTCGCTAGTTGTAGCATCACTCTTGTGGGCCTTGGTTCCCCATACCAAGTGTATTCAACAAAGATAGGGGCATCAAATTCACTATCACCCCAAAATCACACAAGGCTCTCATTATGCCCACTTCACCTATTTGTACGAGGAGAGTGAAACTCCCAGGGTCTTTGAGCTTCTTGGGCATTTTGCTTGTTACCCTAAAACTGCACTCTTCAGTAAGTGCCACAGTCTGGACATCCACCAACTTCACTTTGTTGGCCACCACATCCTTTAAGTACTTGGTGTACTTAGGCATTCCCTGTAAAACATCAAGTAAGGGAAAATTTATATGAAGTTCTTTACAGATATCAAAGAACTTCTAAAAACAAGCTTCCTCCTTGCTCTTCATGAGCCTTTGCAGGAATGGTGATGGTGGTCTCTATACTAGCTGCAATGATGATTGTGCATTGTCTGTTGAAATACTTTGATTATCTCCTCTCTCAGCTGATGGACCTGGTCTGACTAGCTCTGGTTGCACCTCATTTTTCTTCTCCTTCTGTGGTGCGTCAGCCAACTGCTTTCCACTCCTCATATTTATGGCCATGACCTGCCTCAGGTTTGTATCAATGTCACTGGGTAAACCCCCCTGAGGTCTATTATGCTGAGAAGCTGCCAACTGACCCATCTGCTTCTCCATGTTCTGGGTTACCAGTTGTTGTTTCTTTAAGTCTGAGGCCATCCATGCCTGATCGGCTGCCATCTGGGTCTGGTTGGCCATGATCTTCTCCAACATCTCTTATATGTTGTTAGAATGGCCACTATTCTACATGTTTTGTTGCTGCTGAGGCTGCTGGTAGCTTTGACTCTGATTACCACCTCAAGAGAAATTCGGGTGATTTTGCCAATTCTTGTTCTAGGTATTTCCATAGTTTTGATTACTTCTCGGCACGTTAATTTCACGCCCCTCCTTGGGAGGCATGACTGGCACCTAGTGCTACAAGGGGATCTGACTGACCTGGTCTGCACATCTGGTGCATGCCTGCAACATGATTCAAGAAAACAATGAGCTATATCTAGGCTGTAAACACAGCCTCCGGCCGACAAGGTTGTATAACCACCTGGAAAGGAAAACAGTCAACTAACAACAAACAACAAAAGGGATCCTATGCGGGCTGACAAGACCACCATGATGTCTAGTTATAACAAAAATGAGAAGAAGCTACTATACTAGGCCCCACACAGCCAACATATGAAACATAACTAACCAAGGCCCCACACGGCCAAACACAACCAACTAACTGACGATAGTAGTCTGCAAGCCTCAAAGAATACAAATAGTGGTCGGGCAAGGCCCCGACCTACCCAAATATTATATAAATGAAATACTGTAATCCCTACAACCTGGCAACTCTGAATGAAAGGAGCTGGCCAAACTGTTGGCTCTGAACAGCTGCTACTGAAGATCCTGAACCCTGTCTGTCTAAACCTGCAGGCAAGTAATGCAGCGCCCAGGGATGGGCATCAGTACAATATGTACCGAATATGTAAGGCAGTAAATAAGTTGTTAAAGACTGAAAGTAAGTAGAAGAAGGGGCAGAAATATTAACCTGTGAGCTTGCTTATTCGTAATCTGCATCTAGAAAAACACTACATGTACATGAGCTAAGACTTTTCAATTACACATTCAWAAGYTATAACTAGYMGGCACGAATGCAAACAAGAACCTAACCTKGMMCCCATAAWGCTGGAAGGTACAAGMAAYWYAAAAATAACCTACCGGGACCCCCATAGGCCCTGGCAAGTACACTTCAATCTATATACCCCTATCCAGGTTTCTATGAATCTACTGGTTCTATAGCCAACCTACCTGTCCCTCTGAATCTACAACTGAACCCGCTTCGCTCCTGATCTATAGTTGTGTCTGAGTCCGATGGACTCCTGATAACTATACCCTAGGCACCAAGTTCAATGATGGTGTGATGCCGATACGACATAGAGCTAGTAGTCCAACCATGGAATGGACTATAATATGGCCCTTGGGACACCGTTGACTTGTCCGCCAGCTGCAGCATCACTCGTGTGGGCCTTGGTTTCCCCATACCAAGTGTATTCAACAAAGATAGGGGCATCAAATTCACTACCGCCCCAAAATCACACAAGGCTCTCATTATGCCCACTTCACCTATTTGTACGAGGAGGGTGAAACTCCCTAGGTCTTTGAGCTTCTTGGACATTTTGCTTGTTACCCTGAAACTGCATTCTTTAGTAAGTTTCACAGTCTGGACATCCACCAAATTCACCTTATTTTCCACCACATCCTTTAAGTACTTGGTGTACTTAGGAATTACCTGTAAAACATCAACTAAGGGAAAATTTATATGAAGTTCTTTACAGATATCAAAGAACTTCTAAAAACAAGCTTCCTCCTTGCTCTTCATGAGCCTTTGCAGGAATGGTGATGGTGGTCTCTATACTAGCTGCAATGATGATTGTGCATTGTCTGTTGAAATACTTTGATTATCTCCTCTCTCAGCTGATGGACCTGGTCTGACTAGCTCTGGTTGCACCTCATTTTTCTTCTCCTTCTGTGGTGCGTCAGCCAACTGCTTTCCACTCCTCATATTTATGGCCATGACCTGCCTCAGGTTTGTATCAATGTCACTGGGTAAACCCCCCTGAGGTCTATTATGCTGAGAAGCTGCCAACTGACCCATCTGCTTCTCCATGTTCTGGGTTACCAGTTGTTGTTTCTTTAAGTCTGAGGCCATCCATGCCTGATCGGCTGCCATCTGGGTCTGGTTGGCCATGATCTTCTCCAACATCTCTTATATGTTGTTAGAATGGCCACTATTCTACATGTTTTGTTGCTGCTGAGGCTGCTGGTAGCTTTGACTCTGATTACCACCTCAAGAGAAATTCGGGTGATTTTGCCAATTCTTGTTCTAGGTATTTCCATAGTTTTGATTACTTCTCGGCACGTTAATTTCACGCCCCTCCTTGGGAGGCATGACTGGCACCTAGTGCTACAAGGGGATCTGACTGACCTGGTCTGCACATCTGGTGCATGCCTGCAACATGATTCAAGAAAACAATGAGCTATATCTAGGCTGTAAACACAGCCTCCGGCCGACAAGGTTGTATAACCACCTGGAAAGGAAAACAGTCAACTAACAACAAACAACAAAAGGGATCCTATGCGGGCTGACAAGACCACCATGATGTCTAGTTATAACAAAAATGAGAAGAAGCTACTATACTAGGCCCCACACAGCCAACATATGAAACATAACTAACCAAGGCCCCACACGGCCAAACACAACCAACTAACTGACGATAGTAGTCTGCAAGCCTCAAAGAATACAAATAGTGGTCGGGCAAGGCCCCGACCTACCCAAATATTATATAAATGAAATACTGTAATCCCTACAACCTGGCAACTCTGAATGAAAGGAGCTGGCCAAACTGTTGGCTCTGAACAGCTGCTACTGAAGATCCTGAACCCTGTCTGTCTAAACCTGCAGGCAAGTAATGCAGCGCCCAGGGATGGGCATCAGTACAATATGTACCGAATATGTAAGGCAGTAAATAAGTTGTTAAAGACTGAAAGTAAGTAGAAGAAGGGGCAGAAATATTAACCTGTGAGCTTGCTTATTCGTAATCTGCATCTAGAAAAACACTACATGTACATGAGCTAAGACTTTTCAATTACACATTCATAAGCTATAACTAGCAGGCACGAATGCAAACAAGAACCTAACCTGGCACCCATAATGCTGGAAGGTACAAGCAACATAAAAATAACCTACCGGGACCCCCATAGGCCCTGGCAAGTACACTTCAATCTATATACCCCTATCCAGGTTTCTATGAATCTATTGGTTCTATAGCCAACCTACCTGTCCCTCTGAGTCTGCAACTGAACCCGCTTGGCTCCTGATCTATAGTTGTGTCTGAGTTCGATGGACTCCTGATAACTATACCCTAGGCACCAAGCTCAATGATGGTGTGATGCCAATACGATATAGAGCTAGTAGTCCAGCCATGGAATGGACTATACTATTACCCTTGGCCTATGCATCATCTCTGGAGATGGAATATCGCTTCTAGGAGCGACGTCATATAGCCACTTGGGGGCGACGACACAGCTAGTAACCCTGGGGTGGTCACGGAAGGCTCCTAGGTGAGGACAATCCCAACCGATGTGCTATACTGAGGTCTTAAAATATCCACTAAAAAGGCGTATCTAGCCTCCTAGGCCTAACGTGACTACTGCTCACCCTTAGAATAGTTTGTTTAATTGCTAGCAGGCACACGCCATGCACCTATATCTGATCAAAGGATCCTAATAGTGATCATAATCTCTAATGGTCTAGACCGGATAGGGAAAGAATTAGAGTGGCCTAATAATGCTCTGAATGTCCTACTCGGACAACAATAACTCACAAGCAATTGTAGGGTCGCAGATGACTAATTACTTAGTCCCTTTACTTAGAACGACTGTAGGGCTGCTATTGACGTACATTCTTTTGAGCAGTCAGCCCCTAATCCTCAACTGGTAGTCTACTAAAATTCTTAACCTGAGGGTAATACTGTGCTAATATGGTTCTATCCCTCTAGATCTTAACTTGGTCTGCTCAGATCATATATGACTCTTTTGGATGATTCCTAATCTTGTAGGTAATTTACATAGACTTACCCACTCACGGCAACCTGTACCGAGCTCCTTAAAGGAGTAGGCTGGGGCATTGGCCCCGCCTCTATCTGCTAATAAGGTCCTCTTCCTTACTGTACTCACGGGTCTATCTAACCTGAACAACTGGGATGGCTCCCTAAGAGACTTGTATGATGAGTACTGAGTCAACTAGAACTAACAGTAACTAGCAGTAGCTAACTAGATGGCAGGCTTTCAGTCAATTCACTAGACAACCTTAGTGCTGCTGACTCTAAAGTATAGCCACCCTATCTAAATTACTGACCCTGGGGCATAAGGGTATGCTAATGGCCTCTAGGCATGCTTCACTGACAATACCGACGCTAAATAGGTAGTTCTATCGCCTAGCGGCGCCTATGCTACTCAACTTACTAAATAAGGCCAAATAACTATCCATGAACTTCTAAAATCTAGGCCTAACAATAAAGCATTCAACTCTACTAGCACAATGGACTGAAGAATAGAGGAGTTCCTACGATGCCTCTAGCGTGTGTTACACTTAACATGTGTTCTTTCCCGACAAGGGATACTGCGATATAATATTTATACTCTTTCGAGCAGCTAACCACAACATACATATATTCATAGTCTACAGACAACAGCTGACCACAACATATCTAATCACAATCTACCGATAGCAACTATTTGCAACATATGGGACCGTTATTTCTATTCAAGAACATAGGTCGTATCATTATATGACGAGAATAATGCTGAAGGGATAAGCCTTACATACATCGTATGCCAACTTTCATTCTACTGGCGAGTTTCAACTTGCAATCGGCAGTTCTTTCCGACTGTAACCTCTATGCTGAGAGACTAATTTCAATACTAAATTCGGCAATTTACAATAAATTTCGATAATAAAACAACTACAATTCAACTTCGAAATACTCAGCCGAAAACCTATAATTTTTCGAGAGTTAAGAAGAGAGAAATGCTTACCTAATGCCTGTGGTCTCTTAGGAATCAATTTAGAGCAATTCTGAAAACTTTTACTCGGCGGAGTTCCGGTTATCCGAGCGTATTTTCGAGAAATAACTCCATAAAAATGCTCCCCGTAGGCTTAGAACTTGATACCTGAGGTTAATCTGCATTTGGACGGCATTTGACGATGTGATTCAACAAAAATTGGATGAAATTTGCGTGTGCTCTCTATTCTTAGTCGAGGGTTCTTTGATAAATGAATTAAGTCAGCAAAGCAGGCTTTATATAGTGATAGGGCGGTGGTAGGGGGTCGCGGCGCACCACCCATCGCGCCAGGCTAGGGTGTGTGTTGCGTCGGCCATAACCCCAGCCCAAGAGGCGCAACACGTTGGCCGTAGTGCCAGGCTGACTGGCGCGGCGCGGCGCGGCGCTCGGTGCGCTGGGCCTCCGGTCCCGGCCTCCTGCTCACTCACTATCGTACTCATATACTAAACCTCCGGGCCTTTTTCCCACATGCGTCGAACTCCAAAACTCTCGACATACGTACGCACGTATCCGTTAAACGATAGAAACTTACGGGGTGTAACATCATTCCCTCCTTAGGAACATTCATCCTCGAATGTAATCTACAATCTCGAGGGACTCAATTTCTTTAACTACTATTACAAAATTTTTGAAAGAGTTTCCTCTTAACATGGACTATTTGGAAACCTGAAACGCAGAAAAGTCAAACAAAGGCATCTTACAGGGCACTGCTTGAAATTGAAACATGGCTCTATGACATATAACGTAATCAACTGATAATAATAGCAACAAATTCAACTGTATAACATTTGAAACTATGTTGCCATAACTTAAATCATCTGGGTCTGTATACTATCGTCGTAGAGCCTAAAACAACTGAAACTGTCCAGACCTCGCGTTATTCATAGTTTTTCAATCCAGTTCTCCAATATTTCTACTCGCACATGCTACTGTAATGAGCTACAACTTTGGTTCTCAAGATGGTTCCTATAGCTATTGAAGTCTCTTTGCGGAACAATACTTTTGTACTTTAGGTATCTCCAATTGGATTAATCTGAGATAAGGTCTTCTACGTCTTTGCGTAGTGTTGATGAACAGAACCTAGCCCCGAAGGAAACTTCATCTTGTAGGCCACTTGGACAATCTTTCGGAGGGTCTGGTACGTCTTAATAAATCTAGGGTTGTGCTTTCTCTTCTTTCAGATTCCATGGTGCCCTTCATTGGTGAAGTTTCTAGGAATACCCAGTTACCGCTTAAATCTTTAACTTCCTACGCCATGCGATAACCCTGGGCTGTTGATACACCCTTTCTAAAAGGTTTAACTTTCTTCATTTGGCTGATGTATTAGTGTGCTCGGTTCCACTACCTCTAATTATCTGCTTTGAGTCATCATTTAGGGGGCCTCCCCTTCCATTCATAGCAGATCTCTAGGAATCTGAATTGGGTGCTCTGCTTGGCTATTTACTTGGGGACAAGAAGCCGCACTTAAGCTAACACATGTCCTAATCTACTCCAATAGCTTCCCAGGGTCTAGCTTGGAATTGTGCCTTCCTATTAGAGTTTATAAGATACTTGGGATCCACGCAACTAAACTACTTTTTTAATATTTAACTCAGCATAGTCTTTAGCTGTTGGACATGAGTCGATCTTGTTAGCCTTTCCATACTAACTCAAATAAGGTTAATTTACACCTGGTATGAGATAACCCTTTAATTGTATTCATGTTGATTACTTTCCACTTCTTGCAGGCACGATCATCTCCTGAATTGGCCTGCTCCGTTCTTGCTACCCAGCCTCCCCTGGCTGGTCATTAGAGTTCTGTGATACGACTCAACGATATCTTCCCTCTTCCTATGCCATCTGTAGGTCTCTCTTTATGAACTGATGTGTTTTCATTAAACTCTGGGTAAATAGGGTAATGGACATAGTGCGCCTTGGCCATAGTCAGCTAATGAAGTTCTACCACCTTTGGAACGCAGAGTCAACCTCTGGATCTTATGACTCCACCCCTTATGATCTCAAAGTCCAATAACTTCCTACTGGGGCCTCGTCTCTAGATTGTACTAAGTTAGAATCTCTGTGTCACCACTCCTTTACCTCCATAACTGGTGGTGATATTGCAGCATTCCAAGTCACAACCTCACTATCTCTTAACTGTTAGTCCGATGCTTATTTCCTGACATTCCGCAGTGGTCCCATACTCTGTCAATTTACTTTTAGCTTGGAGGTGATTATGTTTCCCTCCAGAGTTAAGTGCTCGTGCCTTTCCCTTGCTTCCTTAGACTGGGATCTAGGTTTCGTGCCTTCTTCCTTATGTTGTCAAGGATTTTACTGACCAAGTCGACCGACCTGTATCCCACTGAGACACACTTGGGCCATTTTGTTCATATGATCTCTCTGTCCTTCGACATCACAAACTAGGGCCATAGCCATTACCTTGCAGGTATACCCTACCGTCATTAGCATACTATGTCGAAATTGACCTATTTCTGACATGAACTTTACTATTGTTGGGAGTTTATCACTTATGGACTCTCACACGTACTTGAGTGTTACTGGCAGACTTATCTGCTTTCCTGATTTACTATCGTAAAGGTCTATATAACTTACTTAAACACTAGAGGTCTCAACAAACTTCCTAACACCTTCTAGGAGTCAACAGATCTAACCCTCCTTTACTATTTACTCTAGGAAACATCACCTCAATTCTTACGCTCTTTTCTATACTAAAAACAAATTTGGGAGGAAGAAGATAGTCGTTTATTACTACAATAGAACTGAGGTATGGAACTATACAACATCCGAAGGGTTGGAGGTAAGAATCCCGCAATTCCCTCTTCTTTTCATACCTTCTAGCCAATCCAACATTAACTATCACCCCTCTATGATCGTATGTATCTAGTGGGTAAGTCAACTCATGTATATACCATACTTCTAAACTCCTGCTCTGAGGCTGTAGAAAGAACTGGGAACAGTGTTGGCATATCTACTACCTTATCTATCACTTTATTTGATCGGCATTACTATTTTACGAATAAATGAGAATTTANAAACTCCTGCTCTGAGGCTGTAGAAAGAACTGGGAACAGTGTTGGCATATCTACTACCTTATAAGATTCATGGTGCCCCAGGAAGATACTCGGAAGATTAAAAGACATCCTCCTTCGTCCTCAGGCTGTCTGTCCCCCAACTATGGCATCGCACTGGTACTTCCTCCTGCTGTTGTAGTTATCTTGTGGCTAGCTGGAGCCTATCTCATATCACATATTCCTCTAGATAGACATAACAATGAATGCTTAGGGACTTAACCCTGTAAAACTCGGCTCTATAGCACGATCTGGGAAGAAAAAAGGGTAACCACACTATTATGCCTCGTATCCCCTGCTTATAGAATGTGGTGCACAACACATTTATAGGCAATACTCTACTAGAAACGACTTATATACTCCCTAGGATACGACCTCCTCTAATACCAAGTTTGTCATGCCCCTCCTTGGGTGGCATGACTGGCACCTAGTGCCACACTGGGATCTGACTGATATGGTTGGGCTTTTGCACGTCTGGTGTATGCCTGTAATTTAATTTAAGAAAACAATGAGTTATATCTCGGTTGTAAACACAGCCTCCGGCTGACAAGGACGTATAGCCACCTGTAAATGAAAATAGCTAACCAATAACAGACAACAAAAGGGATCCTATGCGGGCAAGACCACCATGCCGTCTAATTATAACAGAAATGAGAACAAGCTACTATACAAGGCCCCACACAGCCAACATATGAAACATAACTAACCCAGGCCCCACACAGCCAACAACAACCAACTAACTAACGACTGTAGTTTGCAAGCCTTTAAGAATACAAATAGTGGTCGGGATAGGGCCTCGGCCAACCTAAACATTACATAAATGAAAAACTATAATCCCTACAACCTGGCAACTCTGAATGAAAGGAGCTGGGCAAACTGCTGACTTTGAACAGCTGCTATTGAAGATCCTGAACCTTCTCTGTCTAAACCTGCAGGCAAGTAATGCAGCACCCGGGGATGGGCATCAGTACAATATGTACCGAATATGTAAGGCAACAAATAAGCTATTAAAGACTAAAAGTAAGTAGAAGAAGGGGCAGAAATATTAACCTGTGAGCTTGCTTATTCGTAATCTGCATCTAGAAAAACACTACATGTACATGAGCTAAGACTTTTCAATTACACATTCAAAAGTTATAACTAGTCGGCACGAATGCAAACAAGAACCTAACCTTGACCCCATAAAGCTGGAAGGTACAAGAAATTCAAAAATAACCTACCGGGACCCCCATAGGCCCTGGCAAGTACACTTCAATCTATATACCCCTATCCAGGTTTCTATGAATCTACTGGTTCTATAGCCAACCTACCTGTCCCTCTGAATCTACAACTGAACCCGCTTCGCTCCTGATCTATAGTTGTGTCTGAGTCCGATGGACTCCTGATAACTATACCCTAGGCACCAAG
Organism: Datura stramonium; assembly: GCA_018107945.1. Taxonomy (NCBI): domain Eukaryota; kingdom Viridiplantae; phylum Streptophyta; class Magnoliopsida; order Solanales; family Solanaceae; genus Datura; species Datura stramonium. The sequence continues at coordinate 366,956 of JACEIK010000439.1, read as the reverse complement.
TTCAATGATGGTGTGATGCCGATACGACATAGAGCTAGTAGTCCAACCATGGAATGGACTATAATATGGCCCTTGGGACACCGTTGACTTGTCCGCCAGCTGCAGCATCACTCGTGTGGGCCTTGGTTTCCCCATACCAAGTGTATTCAACAAAGATAGGGGCATCAAATTCACTACCGCCCCAAAATCACACAAGGCTCTCATTATGCCCACTTCACCTATTTGTACGAGGAGGGTGAAACTCCCTAGGTCTTTGAGCTTCTTGGACATTTTGCTTGTTACCCTGAAACTGCATTCTTTAGTAAGTTTCACAGTCTGGACATCCACCAAATTCACCTTATTTTCCACCACATCCTTTAAGTACTTGGTGTACTTAGGAATTACCTGTAAAACATCAACTAAGGGAAAATTTATATGAAGTTCTTTACAGATATCAAAGAACTTCTAAAAACAAGCTTCCTCCTTGCTCTTCATGAGCCTTTGCGGTAATGGTGATGGTGGTCTCTGTACTGGCTGCAATGATTATTGTGCATTGTCTGTTTAAGTACTTTGATTATCTCCTCTCTTAATTGATGGACCCAGTCTGACTAGCTCTGGTTGCACCTCATTTTTCTTCTCCTTCTGTGGTGCGTTAGCCAACTGCTTTCCACTCCTCATATTTATGGCCATGACCTGCCTCATGTTTGTATCAATGTCACTGGGTAAAACCCCCTGAGGTCTATTATGCTGAGAAACTGCCAACTGACCCATCTGCTTCTCCAAGTTCCGGGTTACCAACTGTTGTTTCTTTAAGTCTGAGGCCATCCATGCCTGATCGGCTGCCATCTGGGTCTGGTTGGCCATGATCTTCTGTAACATCTCTTATATGTTGTTAGAATGGCCACTATTCTACCTATTCTGCTGCTGTTGAGGTTGCTGGTAGCTTTGACTTTGATTACCACGCCAAGAGAAATTCGGGTGATTTTGCAAGTTCTTGTTCTAGGTGTTTCCATAGTTTTGATTACTTCTCGGCGCGTTAATTTCACGCCCCTCCTTGGGAGGCATGACTGGCACCTAGTGCTACAATGGGATCTGACTGACCTGGTTAGGCTTCTGCACGTCTGGTGCATTCCTGCAACTTGATTCAAGAAAACAATGAGCTATATCTCGGTTGTAAACACAGCCTCCGACCGACAAGGTTGTATAGCCACCTGTAAATGAAAACAGCTAACCAACAACAGACAACAAAAGGGATCCTATGCGGGCTAACAAGACCACCATGATGTCTAGTTATAACAGAAATGAGAAGAAGCTACTATACTAGGCCCCACACTGCCAACATATGAAACATAACTAACCTAGGCCCCACACGGACAACAACAACCAACTAACTGACGATAGTAGTCTGCAAGCCTATAAGAATACAAATAGTAGTCGGGCAGGGCCCCGACCTACCCAAATATTATATAAATGAAATACTGTAATCCCAACAACCTGACAACTCTGAATGAAAGGAGCTGGCCAAACTGTTGGCTCTGAACAGCTGTTACTGAAGATCCTGAACCCTGTCTGTCTAAACCTGCGGGCAAGTAATGCAGCACCCAGGGATGGGCACCAGTACAATATGTACCGAATATTTAAGGCAGTAAATAAGTTGTTAAAGACTAAAAGTAAGTAGAAGAAGGGGTATAAATATTAACCTGTGAGCTTGCTTATTCGTAATTTGAATCTAGCGAAACTCTACACGTATATGAGCTAAGACTTTATAATTACATATTCATAAGTTATAACTAGCAGGCACGAATGCAAACAAGAACCTAACCTGGACCCCATAAACCTTGAAGGTACAAGCAACACAGAAATAACCTACCAGGACCACCATAAGCCCTGACAAGTACACTTCAATCTATATACTCCTATCGAGGTTTCTATGACTCTACTGGTGCTATAAAAAACCTACATGTCCCCCTGGTCTGCAACTGAACCCGCTTGGCTCCTGATCTGTAGTTGTGTCTGAGTTCGATGGACTCCTGATAACTGCACCCTGGGCACCAAGCTCGATGAGGGTGTGATGTCGATACGACATAGAGCTAGTAGTCCCGCCATGGAATGGACTGTAATATGGCCCTTGGGCCTCTGCATCATCTCTGGAGATGGCATATGGTCCTTGGAGCGACGTCATATAGCCCCTTGCAGGTGATGACATAGCTAGTAACCCTTGGGTGGTCATGGAAGGCTCCTAGGTGAGGACAATCCCAATCGATGTGCTATATTGAGGTCTCAAACTAGCCACTAAAAAGGCGTATCTAGACTCCTAGGCCTAATGCGATCTTTTCTCACCCTTAGAATAGTCTGTAGAGTTGCTAGCAGGCATACCCCGTGCACCTGTATCTGATCAGAGGATCCTGATAGTGATCATAATCTCTAATGGACTAGACCAGATAGGGCGAGATCTGGAGTGGCCTAATAATGCTCGGAATGTCCTACTCGGACAACTATAACTCACAAACAACTGTAGGGTTTTAGACAACCACTTACTTAGTCCCTTTACATAGAACGACTGTAGGGCTGCTACTGACAGGACATGCTTTTGAGTGGTCGGCCTCTAATCTCAATAGGTAGTTTATTGAAATTCTTAGCTTGAGGGTAATACTGTGCTAATATGGTTCTATCCCTCTAGACCCTAACTTGGTCTGCTCAGATCTTATATGACTCTTCTAGACGATTCCTAATCTTGTAGGTAATTTACATGGACTTAGCTACTCACAGCAACTTGTACATAAGCATCTTATAGGAGCAGGTTGGGGAATTGGCCCCGCCTTTATCTGCTAATAAGTCCCTTTCCTTAGGGTACCCACGGGTCTATCTGACCTGAACAACTGGGATGGCTTCCTGAGCGACCTGTATGACGAGTACTAAGTTAACTGGAACTAACGGTCACTGGTAGTAGCTAACTAGATGGCAGACTGTCACTCAGTTCACTAGACAACCCTAGTGCCGCGGAATCTAAAGTATAGCCACCCTATCTAAATTCCTGGCCCTGGAGCGTAAGGGTACGCTAATGGCCTCTTGGCTGCTTCACTGACGATACAGGCGCCAAACCTGTAGTTTTATCGCCTAGCGGCGCCTATGCTGCTCAACTTACTAACTCAGGCCCAATAACTATCCACAAACTTCTAAAGTCTAGGCGTGACAATAAAGCATCCAATTTTACTAGCACAATGGACTGAAGAACAAAGGAGTTCCTACAATGCCTCTAGCGTGTTTCACACTTAATGTGTTCTATCCCGACAAGGGATACTGCGATATAATCTTTATATGCTTTCTAGCAGCTAACCACAACATACATATATTCATAGTCTACAGACAACACTCACCATAATATATCTAATCACAATCTACTGATAGCAACTATTTTCAACATATGGGACCATTATTTCCATTCAAGAACATAGGTCCTATCATTATACGACGAGAATAACTTATCGAAGGGATAAGCCTTAAATACCTCGAATACCGACTTTTGATCTGCTGGCGAGATTCAACTTGCAATCGGCGGTTCTTTCCGACTGTAACCTCTATGCTGAGAGAATAGGACTAATTTCAATACTAAATTCGGCAATTTATGATAACTTTCAATAATAAACAAACTACGATTCAACTTTGAAATACTTGGCCGAAAACCTATAATTTTCCAAGAGTTCAGAAGAGAGAAATGCTTACCTAATGTCTGTGGTCGTTTAGGAATCAATTTGGAGCAATTCTAACAAATTTTACTCGGCGGAGTTTTGGTTTGCCGAACGTATTTTTGAGAAATAACTCCGTAGAATTTCTCCACGTAGACTTCGGACTTGATACCTAAGGTTAATCTGCGTTTGGACGGCATTTAACGGCGTGATTCGACAAAAATTGGATGAAATTTGCGTATGCTCTCTATTCTTGGACGAGGGTTCTTTGATAAATGAATTAAGTCAGAAAAGGAGGCTTTATATAGTGATAGAGCGGTGGCAAGGGGGGCGCGGCGCTCCACCCATCGCGTCAAGCTGGGGTGTGCGGCGCGACACGCCGACTGTAGCACCAGGCTGACTGGCGCGGCGTGGCTCCTAGTGCGTTGGGCCTCCGGTCCTATCCTCCTACTCTCTCACTATCGTACTCATATACTCAACCCCCGGGCCCTTTTTCCACATGCGTTGTACTCAAAAATTCTCGGCATACGTACGCACATGTCCGTTAAACGGTAGAAACTTAAAGGGTGTAATAGTTATCTATAATGTTGACTGACTCTAGATTGGCCCCGCATGAGTCTGTACCATGTCCGTTGTTGCCACATATCTCACACAAGCTAGGAGCTGGTTGGACTGCATTAACTTGTTCCTGCGGCTGTGACATACTTAGTTTGTTGAACTGAGTCATCATATGGTGCTGAAGTGAAGCTAACTGGGCTGCCAATGCGTTGACACAATCAACCTCAATAAGCTCGGCTACTCTCTTACCTTCCCCTCTGGATGATTCACTATGCCACTCTGGGTTCCCTTGTGCAATCTTATTCAACAAAGTGTATAATTCATCATAAGTCTTTTCAAGTTCTTGCCCACCTAATGTGGATTATAGTAAGATTTTAGTATTAGGATCTAGACTCTCCATGAATGTGTGAGCTGACACTTTATTAGACTACTGATGGTGAAGGCCGTCTCTCAACAAAGACTTGAACCTCTCCCAGGAAAAGTATAAATTTTTCTCCGATCTCTACTTGAAACTAAGTATCTCGCTTCTAAGCTTTGCAGTCTTGTGGAGGGAAAGAATCTGATGAGGAACTTCCTCACTAGGTCGTCCCAGGTAGTGATGGAATTCGGTGGCTCTGCCTTTAGCCACCTCTTCACCTCTCCCAAAAGTGAAAATGGAAAGAGGGTAAATCTGACATAATCAGTTGACACTTCGGTGGGGATCAAAGTGTCACTTATTTCAAGAAAGTTTTGTAGGTGCTGTTGTGGGTATTCATGTGTCATGCCTGTAAATTTTCCACTCGAGTGCAATAGCTGCACCATCTTCTGTTTGAGCTCAAAAATGCCTCCAGGCTCCACTTTGCGTATGCTGGAGGTCACATTTGTCGCTAGTAGGATTGGCACTTCGCGAACTGATCTGGCTTCCATTGTCTCGGGAAACAACTCTTCCTTCCCAACTGGTGGATTTTTTCATTCACGAACTTCTTTTTGTAACAACTGCAACTTTCTCTCAAGAGCCTCTCTCCATAACAAATACAACGGTCGTTCAAGCTCCAAGAATGGATCCACCAGTTCTCTATTCCTTGCCAGTGTGCTGGAAGGAAAAATCTATTACCTGCAATGAAACAAACTAAGACCAAGATTTTCAACACTTGAGAAAATTAAAAATTACACACAAACTAAAAATTCACCAAAAGTTGCCAGTCCTCGACAATGGCGCCAAAAACTTTCTGCACCCCAGCGCACGCGGTCATACAAGTAGTAAAGTGACTCTTAAGAGTCGGATGTGAACCCACAGGGACTAGTCTTTTTAGTGAATTTACCAATTCAAGTGTTAATTCAAATTCTAAAAGTGTTAAAGTTTAAAGATTTAAAAGTTTGTTTCTAAATCTAGAGGTGATTACAAAATAATAGGAAAACAATGATAAGAAGCATCTAGAGTTAAGGCCTAACAATCATGTAATACTACATTCACATTGGTTCAAGTATGAAATTTCATTTGTGTCTCATAGAGATAATCTCAATGTTCATGGTCTTTCGAGCCTCTAAACACAAACGAACTAGCCTCACAACTACATCGTTGAGCGGGGATGTGACAACTTAGTTTATAAGCAATTATTTTTGTGGAGTAGTTCATGGGGTTAATGCCCTTGGTTATGGACTTTTGAACCTCTAACTATTTAATCTAACTTTGTTTTACAACTACTTCTACGAGCGATGATGTAACAATTCTAAGTCAGTGTCTAGCTATCTTCCCATTTTATAACCAAGCAAGGCGAATTAGGTATATTGCTATCCTAACCGCGAATCAAGTCTTGAAGACTTTGAACTTGCTTCCTGCATTTTTAGTACTGACCTAGGTTTGCTCTTTCGAGTTTTTGCCTAAGCTTAATGAGCACATTTCAATGGTGATCGGTCATTAGAACGAATAAAATCAAGAATGCAAGACAAAACACAAACAAAAACTTGAACCAACGTATAAATCAAGCAATTACAATCATGTCGTGTGGCCTCAACCCTAGAAGGAGGGTTTTAGCCACTCATGTTCATATAAAGATTCAAAATCATGTTTGAATTCTAGTAATTACAAGAATGGTAAAGAAGAAAAGAAGAAAAACGAACCCTAGGTGAGTTTTCACCGTTCTCTCGTCGCTCCTTCGTGTTTTCCAAAAATAAAGTTGTGATAATAAAATAAAATAACCAAGTGTAGAATTTATACTAAGTGAAAAAAATGAAAATTTTGGTCGTTGAATAAGCTGCTCCGTGTCACGCTGACCATCACACCAAGGCAGTGGCATGACACGGAGATATCGCGCCGACGTACTAGATTTGACACTTGATGGCATGTCATGAGATAGGCAGGCCGGGCATCACCCAGTGTGGCACGGGCCTGGGCGCGGAGCAAGCACAGTGTGGCACGGAGGTAGGCGCACAGATCATACGGCATGGCATGGGCCTGTCACGCAGCTTCATTGGAATGGAATTACATCGCGCGCGCACACACTGGGCATGACATGACGCCTAGCGTGCCTGCCGCCTACCGTGACACGGACCTTAGTGTGCAGCTTGTGCAACGTGGCATGTTGCCCTTTCCGGCAGCATACATCTCATGCCATCTTCAAGCTATCTTCATTGCAATCACTTCCAAGCTTTCACTTTGCTTATATAACTTCATATTGAGCCCATCCTTAGCATTTTTCACCTACAAACAATGGCTAATCACATTGGTTAGTTTGTACACATAAATATACAAAATTATATGAGAATATAATTAATTAAATTGACAAACATGACTTAAACTTAGTTATAAAATAGAACTTGGGTATGTAAATATGCCCAAAATCATCGCCCATGAAGTGCGTGATAAGATTTGGGAGGAAGGGAAAGCTTAGCCCTAGGTCCATCGGTTTATTTGAGATTTTGTGGCGTATTAGGGAGGTATCTTATGATTTAGCTCTACCTCCAGCTCTTTGGGGTGGTCACCCTATTTTCGTGTGTCTATGTTGAGGCGGTACATTCCGAATGAGTCTCACGTGCTTCGGTGGGATTCGATCCAGCTTGATGAGTCTTTGGCTTTTGAGGAGGAGCCTGTGAATATTCTAGATAGGCAGATTAGAAAGTTGAGGACAAAGGAGATTCCATCGGTTGAGGCTCAGTGGAGGCATCATCCAGTCGAGGAGGCTATTTGGGAGACTGAGCTCAACATGTAGACTCGATATCCTTACCTTTTCGAGCCTTCAGGTGCTTCCTGTTCTTTATCTTTCGAGGACAAAAGTTCTTTTAGTAGTGGATATTGTAATTACCCTCCTATTCATTCCCTTACATTTGTGCATTTTTTCCGTTTCGACCCTCCTTGTGATTTTTACATTGCTTTTATGAATTGCGAGGATGGGCAGAATCGTTCCAGAATCGTTCCCGAGGTGTTCAGGGGACTTTAAAAAGATTTTCTAGTTTTGAAGTTTTTAAGTTTTTAAGTTTAAAGGTTTGAATTTGGTCAACATTCTTAGCAAATAGACTCAGATGAGTATTCCTTCAGCACTATTAGCTCCTGAATGTAGATTTTGGGCTAGTGGGACCTTTAGTTTGAGTCCCAAGGCTTTCGAACTCACTTTAGGCATTTGGGCGATTGTTTGTTTGTTGGTTAAAGTGTTGACTTTAGTCTACATCTTGTCAAAACTACCTCCATTAGTCATTTTATCGATTCCATTGAGTCCAAAATATCATTTCCAGTTGGATATCATATATGGTTTGTGTTCATGGGACTCCGGATGAATCTTAGGGTTTCATTTGGAGTATGAGTTATAGCTAGTTCCAAGGCCACTATAGCGAAGCCAGAGACCGCTACAACGAAATTTTGGTCACTACAACAATGTTTGGTAGTGTTTTATGAGACCCACTTTCCCTTTTTTTAGCTCATTCATACAAGACTCAAACCCCATCTTTGTGAGCTTGATAGAGGGAGATTTTCTCCATTCCTTGATAATTCACATACTAGTAGGTAAATTCTCTTCATCTCTTCGTTTCTTAGCTAATTATTGGTTCGATTCCATGTCTAATTCGCAAATTGAACTTCAAATTCTTAGAAATTCTCTCTTGTGATCTTGAGGTCTCTGAGCTTATTTGAGCCCCGAAACGAGTTCTGTCTTTGCCCAAATTTTGGGTATGGGTTCCTGACTCTACAAGGAAGACTTTTATGAAATTTATTTATATTTTCGTTAGCAAACCCTGGGGGTCAATTTTCGACCCATTTTTGGCCCGGATTATAATATATTAATATGAGTATCATTAGTTTAATTTGATGAGTAAATCGTCTTTGTGATAGAGTGGAGCGATTTGAGGCATTACTAAAGGAGAAGACTTCTGAGTGACGGTTCGTGAATTGCAATTCAATCATGAGGTAGGTTACGATTTTCCTTCTTAGAGACATAGCTCATTACATGGTATATTTTATAAGCTTTATGATTGTTAGGGTAAATTACTAGGTAGAATTCGATGTTGTTGTTTTTTAAGGATAATTGGCCACTTTAGGGACCTTAGAAAAACATTCCTTTGTAAGCGTTAGTTTAGTTTGCGCTTTTCCATATTGAGGATAAATTAGGGATCCTTAGGATAAATTTAGAAGGAGTTTCGTGGTAGAATTAGTTGTTATCGATCAGTTTGAGTTGTTATCACTTTATTTTCAATTTTCCCTTCTGTTATGAGATTGTGGGCCTAAGGCCGTGATTTTGGACTGGCTGGACTCTAGGTAAGTATGATTATGGTATGGAGGGTAATTTACCCTATTTGGTATGTAATTAAATACTTATATATATAAACCTGAGTGGGCACGCATACATCCATATATACATGCATACAGATTGAGGCTCGATTTAAAGGAAAATACTGATTTTCGACTTTTAAACTAAAATGTTTTTCTCATCTTTTCGAGGGGAGTGTGCTACTGCTATTACCGACTTTTGATTTTGTAAAAGTGTTGTACCATCTTAAATTCGGTCCTATGTAAGATTTTGGTCCATTTATACTTTATTTTATTGTTACATCCGAGATGAAATTTTGAGCGGTTCTGAGGTAAGATTTTTGGCTTTTACAGTTACTACATCTTAGGTAAGATGTCAAACGGGTCTGAGGTAAATATTTCAGGCTTTCATGATCTACTACATTGGCCACATGTTGCATTACATCATCCCATACTACACTGCAGCGCCCTATGTTTGTATATATTTATATTCCTATATTACTACTGTTTTCACTTGATCCTAGATCTATTGTCATTTCTAGGGTAATATCCTATAGATAGCTACTATCATGCTTTTTATATTATATAATATCTTTTGAACTCGATCGGCCTATAATGCCTACCGAGTACCCCGTATTTTGGTACTTATACTACGCTTCTGCATCTTTTTCTGATGCAACGTGCAGTATGAGTCACCCTCCATGATCCCCTACTCATTTGTGAATTTTTGTTGTTCGGATCATGGTGAGCTCTTGGCATCCGGAGATTTAGTGTCTTCCATCTTGTATCTACTATCCATATCTTGTATCTGCTAGAAAATTGTATTATTTTATATCCTTACACTCATACTTTTAGAGGCTCTTGTACCGATGACACCAGGTTCTTGGTTGGTATCTTGTGTACATATTTTCTTTCCTTATTTTTTTAGGGCACGTGTTATATATTTTGTACCTGTTATGTATATATCTATACTTGGCCTACTTATCTCATTTTTTTCTGCTTCCATGTTACTTATGTTGGTCTTTACTTTCTGTATTCATTTTGGGATTTGGCTTACCTACTGGGGGATGTGGTAGGTGCGATCATGGCCCAATTTTGGGTCGTGAGATTTATGATATAATATTTTTATTAATGTGCAGGCAAGATATAATTTCATTTTTATGTGAAGATATTTGAGTGAAATTAAATATTAGTATGAATTTATAATTTCTAACCAATATTGTAAATGAATTATCGGTTAGGCAAATGCGGAAAAATTATTTCACCTACATACCAATATCAATGTTTGAGAAATTTGTAAACAAAATTGAAATGCATCGTCTTCGAGAAATAAAATGATATTTTCATCAGGGAGAGTAAAATATACACCACTCTTTTTTTTCTTAGTTAAGATTTTATCCCACTGGATTTTTCTGACAAGGATTTTAATGAGGCAGCACTCAATGCATATTACTAGATATGAGTACTCTTTTTCCTTCACTAAAATTTTTTCAATGGGTTTTCCTAGTATGATTTTAATGAGACACATTATCTATTAATGGACATTCAAGGGGGAGTGTTAGTAAATATATCCAAAATATATGTATGTCCATATTACTTGAAGAGCAAGAACTAATTAGTAGAACTAGTTAGATAGAAGCCACTAGTTACAAATGAACCAATATAGTTAGAATTAAACTAAGTTAATTTAATTACTTGGTGATCAAGAAGCTTTTCTCCATAAATAGGAGAATGTTTTCATCTATTACATACACTAAGAGAAGATATAATACAATCTCTTCTTCTCTTCCGCAAAGTTCTTGATTTGCTTCTTCTATTTTATCTGCAATTCTATAATTTTATAACGCATTTTAAATATTATAATTAATAAAATAAGTAAATAACTCAGAAAACACACCAACACAATACAAATTCACAAAATCCCAATGTAAGAAAAATAAATAAATAACAAATAGTTGATAAATGATACCAATTTCCCAATGTGTCATGCAATTAAGTTTCTTAAAAAGCCTTCAACTCCAATCTCCAACTATTCGTTTCTCCAAATTTATAAAATGTAAATAAATATATAATAAATTAAATAAAGAAACTATTCTGCGTACTGTCAGAATTGAGAAGAGAATGCTGAAAAATGATTGAGAGTGTGATGAAAAATAAGAACAAAGAATCTGCAT
>JACEIK010000439.1:260100-300883 GCA_018107945.1 Datura stramonium | reverse complement strand
CAATAATTTAGAAGAGTTATTTATTGATTTTAATATATTTATGATTTGCAATGATATTAAATAATTACAGTGCCAAACTATAACAAACGTTTGAATTGTAATTGTGTTGAAAAATCAATTTAGACATATAATTATTTTTGTTTTATTATAGGATTCATTTCCTTTTTTATTTTTACACATATAATTGTTTTTCTTTTATTATAGGATTTATTTTCTTTTTTATTAGTGTAACGACTCGTGTATCATTTATGGGGGGAAATAAGACCGAACACCCATCTCTAACCTAACTGTTGGTGGGAAGGTGTGGAGTAAGTGTTAAGGAAAATTTTGAGATGGGGAATGATTTGTGTGCAAGAAATGGGAGCTATTGGTTATGGGGACTGCTGCAACGGAGAGATAACCTCTGTAGTGAAACCATTATTAAAATCGGAGGCCCGCTGTAACAGACTAAGAAATATACTATTGGATCCACTCCAACGGTGTCTGCGGACCAGTATTGTGTTTTGTACTGATGCTACTCGTGCACTTCTTTTTTGAGTGTATAATCTAATCCGGCAGCCCATCACACTCTCATCTTTAGAGTGGCAACGGAGTTATAGAAAGGTGAGCAACTCAAAATGTACTGACTGACTCTTCCGCGACTGATGTTTCTAGTTCAGACTCTTATTGATTTCTTGTCGTTTTCTTTCTCTTTTGGATTACACTTAGACAAAGATAAGTAGATATCCTCATGTATAATGGCTATTAGGTTCTGGGAGTAATTTTATAGTGGATTATTTTTGGTTCCTTTATTTATATTGATGTTTTGTTAATTATTTTTATAATGTTTTTTATTCCTACTGAATGTCAGATGGTTTTGGATAATTAGTTGGAAATCACTTATTCTCCTATTAGGGGGTTAGTGTGGGTGCTAATCACGGTCATTTGGATCATGAAAAAGTTAGTACCAGAGCTCTAAATACGTTGATCTCATTTGATGAGGACGAGTCTAGTAGAGTCTCTCAAATCAGTGTAGTGACGTCCGTAACTTATCTTCGAGAGGTTGCAAGACTTCAGAAAAACTCCATTCTTTCTTTCTTTTTTGTGTTATTACTTGATTCCAATTGGTATCTAGTGATACAAATTGGTATCTAACAATTCATCTTTGTTTTCCACACAGATGGTGAGAACATGTGTAGGCAAAAATAGAGAGGAAGTACCCGAGCCAACAGCAGCCGTAGTTCATGGCAGAGGATTGGGCAGAGGCTTGCTATTGCCAGAGGAGGGGCCTACGCTCCTGCTCCGGTTCGGGAGAGATCAGCATCTCCAGTACCACCGACAATGGAAAAAAGGGTGGTTATGGAGGTGGAGGTTCCTACTCAGGGAGAGGCGGCAACCACTCTAGCATCCTCCGAGGTCCTGGCTCATGTCCTTAACCTTCTAAGAAGCCTCATGTGTAATGGGGTAGCGCCAGTGATGTGTTGTGAGTTTACAGCACTTTCGATGCTTAAAATTGGTTAGCATGGACTTAGGTATATCTATACGGATATGAGGTGTTTTTACTTTATTTTCAGGGAAAATTAGTGCTGGAGCGAAAATGTGCAAAAGTTGCAGAAAAGTTCAGATAAGAGACCAAGTACTGATCTCATTACGAGTCGTACCAAGATTGTATGAGTCGTACTGAGAAAAGCTCAGAAGATTGGTACAAGGCAAAGGAAAAGTATGACTCTCAGTACGAGTTGTAACTTGACTCGTAGAATGCTTCAGAGAAACTTGCACAGTTGAAGTCTCCTGATATGGGTAGCAACTACGGATTGTAGCATCTAATTATGACCTGTACCAGGAGCCATGGAAAGTTTAAGTTATTTTTGGGACATGAAAGATCTCATGATACGACAAGTTGTTACAAGTAGTAGGAGCAAGGTACGAGGTGTATCAAGACACTCGTAGAAATCTTCAGAAGATGTCAAAGTTCTCCAAGCCAAACCACGACTTGATTGTACGATTCGTGAAATCATGTTATGAGTCATACCAGATGACAAAACTTAGCAAATTCTATAGAAGCCAAAGGATGTATGAGACAAGGCACGACCAGTACAATCTGTTACGGGCCGTATGAAGAGTCGTAGGATGTGTCGACGCTAGATTTAGTTATTTCCCTATTAACTTAGGAAAAGGATTTTATTATCTGTATAAATAATTTTTAGGTTTCTTATTGGTCAGTTTATGGTCAGAATCAGTTAGAGGAGAATTATTACCAAGTTTGTAATTATCTTTTGAAAATATTAGAAAGCAATTCTTGAGATCATAATTTGAATTTCTCAATTGTTCTTGAATTTGTTTATTGTATTTTCTTGCAATATTCAAAGCAGGTTTTCTTTCAATCATTGTTGTAAGTATTTAATTATGTGTTTGTCCATGAATAGTAATCATAATCTTACAATTATGAGAGGCTAAAACCTCCACAACTAGGGTTGTGGGAACCATGGTGGATTAACGAACTAGGGTTATACAAAGTGATTTGAAATTAATGATAAACGCTTGTATTGTATTCTCTTCATCTTGAATGTTTCTTAACGAAGTGCAACGTTAGGACTTGCCCAAATTCTTTACTTGTTTGAACCTAGAAAAGTAGAGACTAGGAAAAGAGAACTACACCAAAGCCTTAATTTTTATGATTATTGTACAACTTGAGTTGCGGTCGCAGGATAGTTTATTTGGAACAAATTGATAACATTTAAATTGAAATTTCTCATGAGATCTAACGTAGTGATTGAGTAGAGCCATCCAATAGGGATGAATCAGTAGTTTGGATGAACCCTAGTTATCAGTTCTACAAGTAAGCATTGGGATAGATCACGAGTGTAAACCGAAAGTAGTTATTAACCCATGGGGAACACTTAACCTAGTTAATTTCAAATCTTGATAAACAACAACTGATTTTCATGCTTGTTTTACAATTTTTTTCTATAAACTCCCAAATTTGGAGATAACATACTAAAAAGCTTAAATACCAGCATTAGTCTAGTTCTTATCATATTCCCTGTGGATTCGTCCCCAACCTCTTTGTTGGTTTCTTTATTGACAACGTATGCTTCATACTTTGTCAAGAGTGTGAGTTTGAGCGTTATCAAAAAGTGGAGCTGTAGCTAGGAAATACGGCTAAGATTAGATTAACATCTTGTGTTTAACTTTTGGTTGTTATTTCCCCGTTTATGTTTTCTTTTTTTTTCTTTTGTGATTCATTCAGGTTACACCAAGGAAGCTACCTTTGTGAGCACTCAGATGGAAGACAAGAGGTTGCTAGTGCCCATAGGTGAAATGATGAATATTGATACACTAGCAGCCATCGTGATGAATTATGAGGGAGATGGAGTACTAGGGTACACGAAACTGGTAAATGCTCTAGAACAAATTGGGTCGTATAACTTCACACCTAAGAAGTTAGACCTTGACTTAAAGAACCGTGTAACTCCACCAGCGAAACCATCAGTGGAGGTACCACCAGTTCTGGAACTTAAGGCATTACCTCCCCACCTAAAATATGCATTCTTGGGGAGAAAATAATACTTTTCCAGTAATTATTGGAGCCATCTTGACAGACTGGCAAGTAGAAGCTTTGTTCACTGTACTAAAAAGGCATAAAAAGGCAATTGGATGAACCATAACTGATATCATCGGGATCCCTCCGGGTATATGCATTCACAAAATCCATCTCAAGCCGAATTGTGTACCAAGCATAGACCATCAGAGATGACTGAACCCACCGATGCAAGAAGTAGTGAAGAAGGAGATTATCAAATAGATAGACGTTGGTTTAGTTTACCCCATTGTGGATAGCAAGTGGGTGAGTCTGATACAATGTGTTCCAAAGAAAGGTGGGATCACAGTGGCGCCCAATAAGAAAAATAAGTTGATACTGACAAGACCAGTCACAGGTTGGCGTGTATGTACGAATTACCGAAAGCTTAACCACTAGACCCAAAAGGACCATTTTCCAATGTCATTCATGGATTAGATGCTTGATAGGTTGGCCGGTAGAGGTTGGTACTTTTTTCTTGATGGTTATTCGGGGTACAATCAGATCTCCATAGCCCCGGAAGAACAAGATAAAATAACCTTCACTTGCCCGTATGGAACATTTACTTTCAGGAGAATACCCTTTGGGTTGTGCAATGGACCAACCACATTTCAAAACTTTATGATGTCAATATTCTAAGATATGGTAGAGGATACCGTTGAGGTATTTATGGATGACTTCTCAATTATGGTTCAATCATTCGAATCCTGCCTCAAGCATTTTGGAAAAGTGTTGACAGATATAAAGAAACTAATATGATCCTAAATTGGGAGAAATGTCAATTCATGATCAAAGAAGGAATAGTGTTGGGTCATAAAATCTCTAGAAAGTAGATAGAGGTGGACAAGGAGAAAATTGAAGTAATACCAAGATTGCCACTGCCTATTTCCATAAAAGGAGTCAGAAGCTTTTTAGGTCATGCAGGATTCTATAGGAGGTTCATCAAGGACTTTTAAAGATTGCACAACCATTATGCAAACTGCTCGAGAAGGAGGTGAAGTTCATATATGATGAGGCATATCTGAAGGCCTTTGAGTGTCTGAAGGAGAAACTCACCACTGCTCCTATTATTATAGCTCCAGATTGGTCTCTTCTATTTGAGGTAATGTGTGATGCTAGTGGGGTGGCCCTCGATGTTTACCCAGGCCAACGGAGAGTGAATATTTTTCATCCCATCTATTATTCTTGTAAAGCACTCAATATAGCCCAAAAGAAATACACAGTCACTGAACAGGAGCTGCTAGCAGTGGTCTTTGCATTTGAAAAGTTTCGGGCATACTTGCTTGGAACTAAGGTAATTGTCCATACAGACCATGCTGCTTTGAGGTACCTGATGTCTAAAAAGGATGCAAAACCAGGTTGATCAGAAGGGTATTGTTTCTCCAAGAATTTGAGTTTGAGGTGAAAGACCAAAAAGGAATAGAAAATCAGGTAGTCGATCACTTGTTTAGACTGGAATCTGAGGCTAGAGCCAAAGAAGAGATTGATATTGATGATGCTTTCCTAGATGAACATGTATTAGCTGCATCTGAAGACTTGATCCCCTGGTTCATTGACTATGCAAATTATTTGGTCAGCGACATGATCCCAGCAGATATATGACGCCAGCAAAGGAAGAAATTCTTTTTTGATGCTCGAAGGTACTATTGGGATGAACCATACTTATCCTGCATTTGTGCAGATGGGTTGATTAGAAGGTGTGTGCCAGAGGTAGAGATGTTGAACATTCTGGAGACTTGCCACTCGTCACCAGTTGGGGGTCATCATAGTGATATTCGAACTGCACACAATATTCTGTAGTGTGGGTATTACTGGCCCTCTATTCACCAATAAGCATAAGATTATGTGTAATACCCCATAAGTGCCCAAGACTAGACTTGAGATTTCTAATGTGATCAGCAGAAAAATTTGTAATTTTAACTCAAGATGACTCATGGTACGAGTCGTAGGAAGGACAAATGGACCGTAGGATCACTCGTGGTCAGCAGTCGCTATGGATAAATTGGTAACAATGAGTCTAGTAACGACTCATGGAATGATGGTATGATTCATGGTTCATAGTCTTTGTTTGGTTCTAGATTTTCAGGAGGAAAGGTATGTATCATGGTACGACCCGTGGTGAGGAACAACAAATCGTTACTTTCACCCATAGGAAGGAGTAGAGAATTTTTCCCTGTCGTGATAATGAAAGGATCCAACGACTCATTGGAAGATGGTATGAGCCATTGTGTGTTCCGTGGGAACTTCAGAACTCAGAGTTGAGCAGTGACTACAATAGAAGGAAACCACGATCCGTAGGATCGAGGTTCGATCCGTAGGATGAGTCATGGCATTTGGCAGCATGTAATTTTCCTGCATTTTAATTAGGGCAATTTCATAATTCCTAAGCTCCTAAGCTCTAAACTACATCATTTTAAGCTCTGTTAGGAAGGTTTCTAAGAGCGTTTAGTCTAATCTAACCTATTTTCTGTAATACCCCGAAAGTGCCTAAGAGTATATCCAGGAAGCTAAAATGCAAAACTGCTGAAAGTTGGGGAAAAGTTGCAGGACGAGAGGTACAATGACTCGTGGTATGTAACCACGAGCCGTTTTTGGCAGTCGTGGGTTCAGGTGGCAGTGGAGGCAACAATTGATGTAACGACTCATTGTACGAAACAACAAGTCATTGTTAGTGGTCGTGGTAGGAGATGGGCTTAGCAGTTGGGGAGTTTAACGGGTCATTGTTGTGGCTTGCAACGACCCGTTGTGAAGATTCATGGTAAGGGAGCCCAGATCTCTTGTGGGAAATGACGGATGGCAACCACGACCTGTTGTATCTTACAACGAGTCGTGGTAAGGCTCGTTGAATAAAAGTGAAGAGTTTCAGAAGAAGGAAACAATGACTGAAGGAACGACCCGTTGAAACTTAGGACGACCCGTCCTTTATGTCTGTGGTTTGATTCCAAGATATGGATTGGGGCAGTTCTTAGCACAGGCTGATACCACGGGTCGTGGTATCTTCCAACGGCCCATTGGTTCATCCGTTGTTGGTCCAGTGGACAATTTTCTGCATAATCAGTAAGGGTATTTCCATTATTTCTTCATCCTAAGACCCTATACTACATCATTTTAAGCTCGTTTTAGTGGGTTTTTAGCAGGGAAAAACCTATTCTAAGTGTGTTCCTTCCATGCATGCAAGTTTATGATATTTAGGAGGTGATCAAGAGCTTCTCTAAGGGATTCTTATTCCAATTTCTCCTTGAGCAATCAGTGAGGTGGTAGATTCATCCTTCCCATGTATGTAGGGTTTAGAATGGGTGATTTCTTCCACACCCACACCCAAATTTCGAATTTAATCATGAATCCTCCTATTTAATTCCATAGGGTTTTACCCAAATGCATGAAAATGTAATTTTTTTTTATGGGTTTGATTTAAATGAGTTTTAATTGTTGAATTATAAATAATGTGTAGATTTTATATCATTTTCTTTAAAATCATGTTTCAAGTTTTTAAAATCAAAAATACCCATTGATGAGAGTTCATGAAAGTTATGATTTATGATGAATATTCCATATTTGGAGTTTATTAGTGATGAAAAAGCATGATTCAATTTACCCATGTTTATGAGCATATCTTTGAAAGAATTGAGTATGTTAAAGTATAGGGCACTGAACACATGTTGAATAATGATTTACGGTTTATGAAAAAAATTGCATGATTTATCGATTTATGATGTCAGACGATGAAATGGCGACATGTGGACGAGGACCCACACCAGTTCATTGAAGGGATCTTGAAAGTCACTCAGGTTATGGGGGTGACAAATGCGGAGTGTGTGAACTTGGCCTCTTGTCACGACCCGAGAGTACACCCGAACTGTAGACACGAGACAAGGAGCCCCGAAAGACTCCAAGTCAACCCATGGAGTGAGCCTATAACTAATCATTCATATAAGGCGTAAAACTTAACTTAATAATCATGAACTAACTGAAAATCATAACATGAGAGGTAAGGAACAACAAAACAAAATACGAACAGTAAGGGCAGAATACTACACATAGGTCTGAAAGCCTCTACACAAGATAGACGGGTTGAAGGGACAAGACCCCAACTAACCCAAACATTCTAAAAGAAAAACATAAGATAAGTAAATAGGTCTGAACATGAAGCCCTTGAATCATGAGGACTCACCACTGAAGACTAAGTGGAACTGAGCACACGCTAGGGATGATGCTGAATCTGCGAACCGAATCCTAAAAATTTTATGGGTCAGTACTTGGAAGGTACTGAGTATGTAAGGTATGCAATACAATGCTTTAAAACATAAAAGTTTTAGGAGTGGGGACATCATGATCATAAAACCGAAATCATAAATATATCGTAAGGCTCAATATTTTCCAAGTACATTCGTAAACCTGTCATAGTCATAACATGAGGGAAAATAGTTCATAAAACATAACTTGATCCAAAAGATCAAAATCATGCATGCATCAAACCATGAGGAACAATGGGAGATTTCTATAATCAACATACTCCACATGAGCACACACGGAGCCCGACCTGTAAACCTAGTCGGGAGGTTGTCCGCATCTTGCCAAGGATATGAACCATGAAAGGAGTGATATCACTCATGAAGGCCCCGTAGGGCATAGGGGACAGTCATTGAGGAGGACCCAACCATAACCTAGTAAGTTCTGAGATTCGGGGCGTAACCTGGGTCCCGAACCTACTCGGTATTAAGTACTACTCCAAAAACATGCAACGTGCTCATAGAAATTCATACATGACATGCGTGGCTAGTCCTATCATAACAATCATACATGCCTGAAAATTTATAGTCCTAGCCATGGAATTGGGCCCGTGAGTCGGCCAAAGTCATAGTTCATAAGACTTTGAAGCAACATGTGGGCTTTTCCCATAATTTTAATCATGCTTGAAATACTTAAATTTTATACGAAACATGATCATGGTAACATGAGAAATAGAAAACTCAAAGACATGCTTTAAATTCAAAATTTTATATCATACTTGCGAAATCATCATGAACATAAGTTTTACTACAATTCCTTCATAATTGGCATCCATACTTTTAGAGTCTTAAATCATTCAATATAAAAATATATACAAGTAAAATCATCCCAAACACTTCAAAATCCGCAATTTAAACATAATACCACAAGCTCATGTAAACTTTTGAGGAATCATGCAAATGGGGTTAAGACCCATAAGAATTTAGAAAATTAAACATAGAAAATGGGAAGAAATGGGCATGAGTAGGGACTATTACCCATTCAAACCCCACATACCTAGAAATATTGAGACCCCTAACTCCCTTGAAAACCCTAGGTAGAATCTTGAAGAACTTGAAGGTGAGCACTTGAATTCCTTTTCCTCCTTCCTCTCTACATTAACAAGTATCAAATGAGGTTTATCATGGCTGATTTCCCTTTAAAAGACCCTGTCCCAACCTCAAAATGACGTAGTTTAGGTCTTAGGAGTGTAGGAAATTATGAGAAGGCCCTTACTAACTCGCAGGAATTCACTGTCAAGTGACCCTGACGAGCGACCTGACGATTTGTTGCCAGGAGCAACGAGTCGTTGGGTCCTTTCGTCAAGTCCACTGGAAATTTTCCCTTGGCTATTAACGGAGGACATGATGACTCATCCCCCGTGACACGTCTTGTTACCAGCTTTCGTTAAGTACACTGGATCACCCTCAAAATTCTTCTCTAGTACCTCCTCACGACTGACATGACAACTCGTGGTGGCTGACCACGAGTCATTACATCACACATGTGGACCTCGAGTCCCTTCACTAGTACAAGCCTTCCCACGAGTCACTTAATGACTCGTGGGGCTCCCTGACGAGTGGTCCAACAACTCATCCTGCACTGCTGCAACATTTTCCAGATTTTCCCCTTTGACTCCCGGGTCTGATCCTTGGGTTCCCGGGGTATAACAACATCTCTCCCTTGGGAACATTCATCCTCAAATGTTAGAATCATGCAGAAAACTCAAAATCAAACAATCACCATATGCAAATACTGATCATTTATGCCGAAACTCGCGGAACGACTACCCCCGAAAGGAATTATATAGGTGGACTGAATTTAGACATCACGTATATATATATATATATATATCATAAAATAAACTTGCACGCATGAACAGAACATGAAAAACTGAATAGGGGTTTAGGGAAAAAATTAATACCTCAAACTAAAACTGAGCCAGTAGGAAACAAATGGGGGTATTTAGCCATCATATCCGCTTCGGCCTCCCACGTGGCTCCCTCGACATGTTGATTTCTCCATAAAACCTTTACTGAGGCTACTTCCTTGTTCCTCATCTCCGAACCTGATGATCCAAGATTTCAACAGGAATTTCCTCATAACTGAGACCATCCTTCACACCAACACTTTCCACTAGGACCACTAAGGCTAGGTCTCCCAAGAAATATTTCAAGAGCGATACGTGAAATACGGATGAACTGAAGCCAACTCTAAAGGTAGCTCTAATTCATAGGCTACTTTACCCACTCGTCTCACAATTCGGTATGGGCCAATATAGCGAGAGCTAAGTTTCCCTTTATTTATGAATCTCATTACTCCCTTCATGGGTGATACCTTCAGAAACACCCAATCATCGATCTCGAACTCAAGATCTCTCCTCCTTACATCCACATAAGACTTTTGGCAACTTTGAGTCATTTTCAACCTTTCCCTTATCAACTGAACTTTCTCCATGGCCTCATGGACTGAATTTGGACCCACTAATGAAGCCTCACCGAATCCAAACCACCCAATGGGGGATCTACACCGTCGCCTATAAAGAGCCTCAAACGGTGCCATTTGTATGCTAGAGTGATAGTTGTTGTTGTAGGCAAACTCAACAAGAAGAAAATGCTCATCCCAACTACCCTTGAAGTTAATAGTACAAGCTCTCAACATGTCCTCAAAAGTCTGGATAGTCTGGTCCACCTGACCATTGGTTTTTGAATGAAATGTCGTGCTAAGCTTGACCTGGGTGCCAAGTCCCTTTTGAAAAGACCTCTAGAATTAAGAGGTGAATTGAGTACCTCTATCTGATATAATGGATAAGGGCACTCCATGCAATCTAACTAACTCTCAGATGTACAACTTTGCATAATCTTCTGCTGAATCGATGGTTTTGACCGGTAGGAAATGAGCAGCCTTGGTCAACCTGTCCACCACAACCCAAATGGAGGCATACTGTCTACGTGTGCGGAGCAAACCTGTTACAAAGTCCATGTTCATCTCTTCCCACTTCCAAGTAGGAATGCTGATATTTTGAAGTATATCCCCCGGTCTCTGATGCTCGACTTTCACTTGTTGGCAATTGGGTCACTTGGCTACGAATTCCGAATATCCCTCTTCATGCCATTCCACCAGTAGATTTCCCGCAAGGCATGATACATTTTGGTGGAACCTGGATGGATAGAATATCTGGATCCGTGAGCCTCATGCAACACCCGACTCCTCAAATCCCCCACGTTCAGAACACATAAGCGACTCTGGTACCGAAGTACACCCTCTCCTCCTTTGGAGAAGACTTATACTTTCTGACTTTGAACAGCTTCTTTCAACTTTACCAATGTTGGATCTTCATCTTGTTTAGCCTTCACCTCCGCTACCAAGGACGACTCTGACCCGTTCTGAACTACCACCCCACCATCGGTCAAACCAACTAACCTAACTCCCAACCGTGCAAGTCGATGTACCTCCTTTACCAGATCCTTCTTGTCTACACTCACATGTGACACACTCTCCACAGTAATTCTACTAAGAGCGTCTGCTACCATGTTGGCCTTGCCTGGGTGATAAAGGACACTCATGTCGTAGTCCTTAATTAGCTCCAACCACCTCCGTTGTCGAAGGTTCAGTTCCTTCTGTGTGAACACATATTTTAAGCTCTTGTGGTCTGTGAATACATCTACATGAACCCCATACAAGTAGTGTCGCCATATCTTTAAAGAAAACACCACCGCGGCCAACTCAAGATCGTAGGTTGGGTAGTTTTTCTCGTGAGTTTTCAGCTGTCTGGAAGAATATGCTATGACTTTCCCGTGCTGCATCAATACACATACCAGTCCAACCCCCGAAGCATCACAATACACAATGAAGCCATCGATACCCTCCGGTAAAGTCAACACCGGTGCTGAAGTGAGTCTGGCCTTCAATTTTTGGAAGCTCCTCTCACAAGCCTCCGACCATTGGAACTTCACCTTTTTCTGAGTCAATCTAGTCAGTAGGGCTGCAATGAATTGAGAAACCTTCCACGAACCTTCGATAGTAACCCGCTAAGCCCAAAAATCTTCTGATCTCCGAAGGGTTTACCGGTTTGGGCCAGTTCTTTACTGCCTCTATTTTCTAGGAGTCCACCCTTATACCTTCAATTGACACTACATGTCCCAAGAATGCAACTGATTTCATCCAAAATTCACATTTGCTGAACTTGGCGTATAACTGGTTGTCCTTGAGGGTCTGGAGTGCTACCCTCAGGTGTGTGGCATGTTTCTCCTCGATCTGGGAGTATATTAATATGTCATCAATGAACACGATCACGAACATATCCAAATATTCCTTGAATAACCTGTTCATCGGGTCCATAAAAGCTGCAAGGGCATTAGTTAGTCCAAGAGACATAACAACGAATTTAAAATGGCCATACCAGGTCCTAAAAGCAGTCCTTGGGATGTCATTCTCCTGAACCCTTAGATGGTGATACCCGGACCTGAGATCTATCTTGGAGAAATATTTGGCACCCTGAAGCTGATCGAATAGGTCATCAATCCTGGGGAAAGGGTATCTATTATTGATGGTGACCTTGTTCAACTTTCTATAGTCAATACACATCCGAAGGGAACCATCTTTCTTCAGGACGAACAACATTGGGGCACCCCATGGAGATTTGCTCGGTCGGATGAAACCCTTATCTAGAAAATCCTTCAACTGTTCCTTTAACTCTTTTAGCTCGGCCGGGGCCATTTAGTAAGGAGGAATTGATATGGGCTACATGGCAAGAGAGAAATTTCAAAATCAATCTCCCTCTCGAGAGGAACACCTGGTAGTTCATCTGGAAATACCTTGGGATACTCACATACCACGGGGACTGACTGAATGGTCGGGGTCTCGGACGTGGTATCCTTAACCCTAACCAAATGGTAAATACAACCCTTATCAATCATTCTCCAGGCCTTGAGATAGGAGATAAAGTGACCTAACGGTACCGCTGAACCACCCCTCCATTCTAACACTGGTTCATTTGGAAATCAAAACTTCACCGCTCTAGTCCTACAGTTAACAGAAGCATAACATGCAAACAATCAGTCCATACGGAAAATAATGTCAAAATCGGTCATAACCGATTCTACTAAATCTGCGGAGGTAACCTTATGCAATATTGTAATGGGGCAACCTCTATATACCTGCCTCACTACGACTGAATCACCAACCGGAGTAGATACAGAGAATGGTTCAGACAAGATTTCAAGACTGATTCCAAAGTGACTAGCAATGTAAGGTGTCACAAAAGATAGTGTAGCTCCCAGATCTAACAAAGCATAAGCATCAATATGAAAGACTCGTAACATACCCGTAACCATATCGGGAGAAGCCTACTTCTCCTATCGAGAGCCAAGTGCATAAAGTTGGTTCTAGCGCTAGTCGCCAGCTGAACCAATTGAAGCACCCTACTGATATGACGTGCCACTAGAACTGCTGAACCGGTTGTTGAAGTGGGAGCTCCACTAACCCCTGACCTAGCTGCGGGGTAATCCATAAGTCTGTGTCTAGGTTTTCCATACCCGAAACAAGCGTCTGAGCCCACCAAACACTTCCCTGGGTGATTCTTGCCACAATTAGCACAATATGGGAATGTTTGCTTTTTGCGCATGCTATTTTGACTCCGAGAACCTGAGGCCCTTCTCCTCTGACCGTATTGTGGCCTGGATGGAGTACTAGCTGAAGATGGTGATGGTGTAATGGACCTGTGCTGGGACTGCTGGTGAAGCCCATCCCCCAGCCTCGGCTGGGAGAACCTGTGGCTATCAGTCCTGGCCCTCTTGGCCTCCCTCTACCTCATATGAGCTGCTTCCATTTGTTGGGCATAATGGACTATCCATGGGTAGTCCATATCCTAATGAAGCATGGTTGTTCTGCAATCCTTATCTAGATACTCAACTACTCCCTGCACGAATCTGCTCACCCGCGCCCTCTGATCCATCACTAACTCCGGAGCATACTTTGACAGGTGAGTGAACTCAAGTGAATATTCTAGCACCGTCATCTTCCCTTGCTTGAGGTTAACAAACTCGGTTGCTTTCAATTCCCTCATCTCCCGAGGGAAGAACTTGTCGAGAAAGGCCATGTGTAATTCATCCCAGCTGATAGGGCCTTCTCCCACTGTCCTACTGTCCCTCCACTGCTTGAACCAAATGTAAGCGACCTCCTTTAGCTGATATGTGGCAGAGTCCACACATTCCTCACTTTTCACCCCCATCACCTGAGTAACCTTCAAGATCCCCTCAATGAACTCGTGTAGATCCTCGTCCACCTTTGCCCCAGAGAACTTGGGAGGTTCATCCTTAGAAAGTCCCTAATTCGGGCTGATGTTGCATTTCCGTTCTGAGGAACATGTGCCATAGCCTGCTGGTTGACCTAAGCGGTCAAGGCCTGGGCCAACATTTGAATTGCCGCTCGAAACTCAGGGTGGGCAACTGGCTCTGGTGCTTGGGGCTCCTGAACCGGTAGGGCTTGTTGACGCCCATTGTCATGGCCACCCTCGTGGCCTTCATCATTACTATTCCTCCTTCCGATCATCCTCCTGGGAGCCATAATTTTCTGCAATCGTGAAACACATGAATTAGAAGGATGGAGAGGTTTTCACCATACGACATAGATCATGAAAGAAGGGTATATTTCCTACAACGTTTAGCAACCTCTTAGTCATAAGTGTGGCGTGCTTCACACCCATGAAAAAGACTTTACCTAACGCGGCTTCAGACTCCCTAGGAAACATCTAAACCTATTGCTCTGATACCAAGTTTGTCACGACCCGAGAGTACACCCGAACCATAGACACAGGACAAGGAGCCCCGAAAGAATCCAAGTCAACCCATGGCGTGAGCATATAACTAATTCATTCATATAAGATGGAAAACTTAACTTAATAATCATGAACTAACTGAAAATCATAACATGATAGGTAAGGAACAACAAAACAAAATACGAATAGTAAGGGCAGAATACTACACATAGGTCTGAAAGCCTCTACACAAGATAGATGGGTTGAAGGGAGCACACCCCAACTAACCCAAACATTCTAAAAGAAAAACATAATATAAGTAAACAGGTCTGAACATGAAGCCCTCGAATCATGAGGACTCACCACTGAAGACTAAGCGGAACTGAGCGCACGCTAGGAACGATGATGAACCTGCGAACCGGATCTTGAAAATTTGTGGGTCAGTACTTGGAAGGTACTGAGTATGTAAGGTATGCAAGACAATGCTTTAAAACATAAAATTTTTAGGAGTGGGGACATCATGATCATAAAATCAAAATCATAAATATATCGTAAGGCTCAAGATTTTCCAAGTACATTCGTAAACCTGTCATAGTCATAACATGAGAGAAAATAGTTCATAAAACAAAACTTGATCCAAAAGAAAAAAATCATGCATGCATCAAACCATGAGGAACAATGGGAGATTTCTATAACCGACATACTCCACATGAGCACACATGGAGCCCGACCTGTAAACCTAGTCAGGAGGTCGTCCACATCTGGACAAGGATATGAACCATGAAAGGTGTGATATCACTCATGAAGGCCCCGTAGGGCCTAGGGAACAGTCACTGAGGAGGTCCTAAACAAAACCTATGGTGGCATGTAGTTTTGAGATTCGGGGCATAACCTGGGCTCCAAACCTACTCGGTGTTAAGTACTAATATGCAACGTGCTCATAGAAATTCATACATGACATGTGTTGTTATTCAAATCGTAACAATCATACATGCCTGAAAAATTTATAGTCCTAGCCATGGAATTGGGCCCGTGAGTCGGTCAAAGTCATAGTTCATAAGACTTAAGAAACATGTGGGATTTTTCCATAATTTTAATCATGCTTGAAATGCTTAAATTTATACGAAACATGATCATGGTAACATGAGAAATAGAAAACTCGAAGACATGCTTTAAGTTAAAAAATTTATATCATACTTGCGGAATCATCATGAACATAAGTTTTGCTACAATTCCTTCATAATTGGGCATCCATAGTTTTAGAGACTTAAATCATGAAATATAAAATATATACAAGTAAAATCAGCCCAAACACTTCAAAACCCGCAATTTAAACATAATACCACAAGCTCATGTAAACTTTTGAGGAATCATGCAAACGGGGTTAAGACCCATAAGAATTTAGCAAATTAAACATAGGAAATGGGAAGAAATGAGCATGGGTAGGGACTAAAATACCCATTCAAACCCCACATACCTGGAAATTTCGAGATCCCTAACTCCCTTGAAAACCATATTAGAATCTTGAAGAACTTGATGGTGAGCACTTGAATTCCCTTTCCTCCTTCATCTCTACACTTACAAGTATCAAATGAGGTTTATCATGGCTAATTTCCCTTTTAAAGACCCTATCCCGACCTCAAAACGACGTAGTTTAGGTCTTAGGAGTGTAGGAAATTACGAGAAAGGCCTTACTAACTCGCAGGAATTCACTATCAGGTGACCCTAACGGGCGAGCTGACGATTCTTTTCTAGGAGAAGCGAGTCGTCTGGTCCTTTCGTCAAGTCCACTGGAAATTTTTCCTTGGCTCTTAATGGAGGAAATGATGATTCGTCCCCTGGTGACACGACTCCTACCAGCTTTCATTAACTACACTGGATCACCCTCAAAATTCTTCTCTAGGACCTCCCCATGACTGACATGACAACTCGTGGTGGCTGACTACGATTCGTTACATCACTTATGGGGACCTCGAGTCCCTTCACCAACACAGGTGTTCTCACGAGTCACTTAACGACTCGTAGGGCTCCTTGATGAGTCGTCCAACGACTCATCCTACACTGCTGCAACATTTTACAGATTTTTTCCATTTAACTCCCGGGTATGATCCTTGGGTTCCGTGATATAACACGTCTTAATAACTAAAATAGGTCACTCATATTTTGTAAGAAATGGAAGGGCAGCGGGAGCAGGCCCTATCAGTTGGGATGAGTTCCACATGGCTTTTCTCGAGGTTCTTCGCTTGGGAGATGAGGGAGTTGAAAATAGCAGAGTTTGTGAACCTCAAGCATGGAAAGATGACAGTGTTGGAGTATTCACTTGAGTTCACTTATTTTTCAAAGTACTCCCAAGAGTTAGTGATGGATCATAGGGCGCGAGTGAGCCGATTCGTTCATGGTGTATCTGGTTACTTAGACCAGGATTGCAGGACTACCATGCTTCATCAGGATATGGACTTTCCTCGCATAGTGTTGTACGCCCAGCAGATGGAGGCGGCACATGCGAGGGAGAGGGAGGCAAAGAGGGTTCGGATAAATAGCCATGGGTTTTCGCATCAGAGGTCCGGCTGTGGTGACCGTCCACAGTTTTAGCAAAAATCACTTGCCCTAGCACCATCATCAGCTAATGTTCCATCCAAACCCAAGGGTGATCAGAGGAGCAGGGCTTTAGGGTCGAGGGATCATAGGGGCACCCAGTTGAGTATACCTCTCCGACCTGCGGGAAGTGCGGCAAGAGTCATGCTGGGAAGTTCCTGCTTGGTTCAGATGTTTTCTATGGGTGTGGTAGATCCGGGAACTTGCGTCGAGCGTACCCATATGCTAGACTGGGTGATGATAGGGGTTGTGCATAGACCACCAGGTCAGTAGCAGCTCCAACCCGTTCCGCTCTGCAGGGAGCATCGACTAGTGGAGGTGGAGGACAGTGCCAAAACCGATTTTATGCCCTTGCCTCACGCCAGGAGCAGGAGACTTCGCCAGATGTGGTCACCGGTGTGTTGCGTGTCTTTCATATTGATTTTTATTCCTTGCTAGATTCGGGAGCTACCTTTTCTTTCATGACTCCTTACATTTCTAGTAGCCTTGGAGTTAGTCCCGAGACCTTGTCAGAACCATTTTCAGTTTTGACCCCTGTTGGTGATTCGGTCATAGTTAAACGAGTATATAGAGAATGCCCGGTCACGGTGTTACACAAGGTTACCTCCGTAGACCTTGTAGAGTTAGCCATGACTGACTTTGACATTATTCTTGGCATGGATTTGTTGTTTGCATGTTATGCTTCGATTAATTGTAGGACCCGTATGGTGGAATTTTGTTTTTCGGGTGAGTCAGTGTTGGAATGGAAGGGTAGTTCGGCGGTACCAACAGGTCGATTTATTTCCTATCTTAAGGCCAGGAAGATGATTTCTAAGGGCTGCATGTATCATCTAGTTAGGGTTAAGGATGTTGAGTCCGATACCCTGACTATTCAATCAGTTTCAATGGTGTGTGAGTATCCGGATGGTTTTTCTGACAAATTTCCAGGTGTTCCTCCTAAGAGGGAAATCGACTTCGGCATTGATCTCTTACCCGATATGCAGCCTATCACTATTCCTCCCTATAGGATGACTTCAGCCGAGCTAAAGGAATTAAAGGATCTTTTGGATAAGGGCTTCATTAGACCGAGCCAGTCTCCATGGGATTTACCAGTTCTATTTGTTCGAAAGAAGGACGGTTCCCTTCGCATGTATATTGACTATCAATAGTTGAACAAGGTTACCGTCAAGAACAGGTACCCCTTAACTAGGATCGATGATTTGTTTGACCAGCTTCAGGGTGCCAAGTATTTCTCCAAGATTGATCTCAGGTCCGGGTATCACCAGCTCAGGGTTCGGGAGAGTGACATCCCAAAGTCCGATTTCAAGACTCGGTATGGTCACTATGAATTTGTTGTTATGTCTTTTGAAATTCCCTTGCAGCTTTTATGAATCTAATGAACAGGGTGTTCAAGGCATATTTGGACATGTTCGTGATTGTGTTCATTGATGACATCTTGATATACTCATAGAGCAAGGAGAAGACAGGTTAACTACGGCTGCACACTTCCTACCGGTCAAGACCACGAATTCAACGGATGATTATGCCAAGTTGTATATTCGGGAGTTGGTTCGACTTCATGGAGTTCCCTTGTCTATATTTCAGACCGAGGTACTCAATTTACCTTCCAATTCTGGCGTTCTTTTCAAAAGGGAGTTGGGAATCAAGTTAAGCTCAGTACAACCTTTCATCCACAAACAGACGGCCAGGCAGAATGAACCATTCAGACCCTCGAGGATATGTTGAGAGCATGTGTTATGGATTTCAAAGGTAGTTGGGATGATCATTTGCCCTTGATCAAATTTGCCTATAATAATAGTTATCACTCCAGTATCCAGATGGCACCGTTCGATGCTCTTTACGAATGAAGGTGTAGATCTCTCATCGGATGGTTTGAAGTTGGTGAGGCAGCCATGATAGGACCTGATTCGGTTCATGAGGCCATGGTAAAGGTCCAAGTTTATAAGAGACCAGTTAAAAACCGCTTAGAGTTGTCAGAAATCGTATGCTGATGTGAGAAGAAGGGATTTGGAGTTTGCTTTGGACGATTGGGTATTTCTAAAGGTATCTCCTATGAAGGGAGTCATGCGGTTCAAAAATAAAGGAAAACTCAGTCCCCGCTATGTTGGTCCTATCGGGTTGTGAGAAGAGTTGGTAAGATGGAATATGAGTTGTACTTGCCATCAGTGTTATCTTAAGTCCATCCCACCTTTCATGTGTCGCTTCTGCAAAAGTTTTTGGGTGATCCAGCCTTGGTAGCTCCTGTAGATAGCATTGGGGTAAAAGACAGCCTCAGTTATGAAGAAATTCCCGTTGAAATCTTGGATCGTCAAGTTCGGAAATTGAGAAACAAAGAAGTATCTTCAGTTAAGGTTTTATGGAGAAATCAACATGTTGAGGGAGCTACGTGGGAAGACGAAGCAGATATGACAGCTAGATACCCACATTTGTTCTCTACCGGCCCAATTCCGACTTGAGGTACCAGTTTTTGCCCTATGACTTTATCTAGCTTTCATGTTTAGTTCATGTGTACAAGTTTATTTTATGTGTATGAATTTGTATGTGAAGTATGATATTAGTTCATCTATGTGGTTTTATTCGAAGGTAGTCATTCCGTGAAAAAAAATTCGGTTAAAATGATCAGTATATGTCTATGATAAATTGTATTTTTTTGTTTGCTGCTTGTTTCCTACATTCGAGGATGAATGTTCCCAAGGGGGAGATATTGTAATACCCCGGAAGTGCCTAAGAGTATACCGGGGAAGATAAAAGGCAAAACTACTGAAAGTTGGGGAAAAGTTGCAGGACGAGAGGTACAATGACTCATGGTATGTAACCACAAGCCGTTGTTGGCAGTCGTGGGTTCAGGTGTTCAGGTGGCAGTGGAGGCAATGATTGATGTAACGACTCATTGTTTCGTACAATGAGTCGTTGTTAGTGGTCGTGGTAGGAGATGGGATTAGCAGTTGTAGAGTTTAACAGTTCATGCAACGACCCTTTGTGTCTTGCAACGGCCCGTTGTGAAGAGTCATGGTAAGGGATCCCATATCTCCAGTGGGAAATGACGGATGGGAACCATGACCTGTTGTATCTTACAACGAGTCGTGGTGAGGCTCGTTGAATAGAAGTGTAGAGTTTTAGAAAAGGAAACAACGACTAAAGGAATGACCCATTGAAACTTAGGACGACTCATCATGTATGTCTGTGGTTTGATTCCGAGGTATGGATTGGGGCAGTGCTTAGCACGAGCTGATACCACGGGTCGTGGTATCTTCCAACGGCCCGTTGGTTCGTCTGTCTGTTGGTCTAGTGGGCAATTTTCTACAAAATCAGTAAGAGTATTTCCGTCATTTCTTCATCCTAAGGCCCTATACTATGTCGTTTTAAGCTCGTTTTAGTGGGTTTCAGCAGGGGAAAACCTATTCTAAGTGTGTTCCTTCCATGCATGCAAGTTTGTGAAATTTAGGAGGTGATCAAGAGCTTCTCTAAGGGATTCTTCTTCCAATTTCTCCTTGGGCAATCAGTGAGGTGGTAGATTCATCCTTCCCAGGTATGTAGGGTTTAGAATGGGTGATTTCTTCCACACCCATGCCCAAATTTCGAATTTAATCATGAATCCTCCTATTCAATTTCATAGGGGTTTACCCAAATGCATGAAAATGTGATTTCTCTTTATGGGTTTGATTTAAATGAGTTTTAATTGTTGAATTATGAATGATGGGCAGATTTTATATCATTTTCTTTAAAATCATGTTTCAAGCTTTTCAAAATCTAAAATTTCCATTGATGAGAGTTCATGAAAGTTATGATTTATGATGAATATTCAATATTTGGAGTTTATTGATGATGAAAAAGCACGATTTCAAGTTACCCATATTTATGAGCATATTTTTGAAAGAATTGAGTATGCTAAAGTATTGGGAAATGTCCACATGTTCAAGAATGATTTACGATTTATGAAACGAATTGCATGATTTATCGATTTATGATGTCGGCCGATGAAAAGGGCTTTTGATTCTTGTCTAAGCATGTTTTAAAGGTGATCAATGATGATAAATGTTATATTTTAGCCAATAAATTTTAATTCATGATGTTATTGATTTACATATGAGCCTATCTGCATATTTTTTGGAGTCATGTCTAGCACCGAGCAACCCGACATTTAAAGAACTACGCCGGTATCTCATAACCACATTCCACAGTGGGTTTCTAATAATATATTGTATTGATAATGATCTCCTCAAATGTGATATCACACCTAATGCACGACCTTCGCCTGGCAAAACGGGGTCGGCTCTGCCCACTTGAGTTAGATAGTTGGGGAATCATGAAAGGCTCTACCATGATGGTGTCGGTTATGACGAGTCCTCCCATTGTTCCACATGTATTATGCATTGTTATATTTATGTTATTGGCTCAAGTTATGTTTTGATAAAGTTTGTTTACGATTATGATAATGAATGATTTATGATCAATTTGAAAGTCTTGAGCCTTATGTTTTCTTACGTAGTTTATGATACAAGCATGATGTCCTTCTCCTATGTTTTTTATGAGTTAATTTTACTTTTAACGTCCATTTTACTTGCATTGCATACTCGGTACATTCCACGTATTGACCGCATACTTCCTATGTTGTATCGTTTCATGATACAAGGTTCGGATCTTAGGCTTATCCCCATCCTTAGTCCATCTCAGCTTACGCTCTCAGATAATTGGTGAGTCCTCATGTTCCGAGGGCTATTTGACAGACTTTTATTTTATCTTGTGTTTCAGTATTGTTCGGGTTAGCTGGGGATGTTTTCCCATCAACCCATCGTATGTAGTAAAGGCTTTCAGACAATATGTAGTACTCAGCTTATGTGTACGCCTAGTATTTTCTGGTGTTATTCTATGATTACGTATCTGCAATGTTTTATGCTAAGTATTTCGCTTTATTAAATGATATTATATGTATGCATGTGCCATGGGTCGACTTGGAGTCTCTCGGGGTCCCTTGTCTCGTGTCCACGATCTGGGTGTACGTTCGGGTCGTGACATTCCCTCCCCATGCATGCAAGACTAGAGAATTCCTAAAGAGATCAATCCTAGAACTCTTCAATTTCCTCTCTAATCCCTTTGGGCTTTTAAGGAAGAGTCTAAAACCAGATTACCCAGGTATGTAGGATTATGAATGGGAGTCTTTCTTCACTCTCATGCCCCAATTTCTCTCTCTATGTTCATGAATTCAAGTATTAGAGTAAATTTTATGATCTAATGGGGTTTTAATCCAAACTCATGAAATCCTCTTTGAGTTGCTCATGGGTCAATTCCCTTTATGTTCCAAATGATGTTTTGAGATTGTGGGAAAGTTTTAAACATATTTTTATTAAAAATCATGATTTCAAGTTTTAAGAATATGATGTCCAATTATGCTAGTTTCATGAAAAGTTGCATTTATGAATTATGCCTCCAAGTATGATGAGATTTCTAGTGTTTAAGAGTGATTATTGATGTGTTATGGGTTTACAGCACTTTCAACGCTTAAAATTGAGAAAATAGAATGGACTTAGGTATTTTTATATGGATATGAGGTACTTTTGCTTTGTTTTCAGGGAAAATAATTATTGGAGCAAAATTGTGTAAAAAAGGAATAAAAGTGCAGAAAAGCAGCCATGTACAAGACTCAGTATGAGTCATACCTTGATTATACAAGTCGTACTGAGAATCGTGGTGAAAGTCAGAAGGGTGGAATAAGAGGAAGGCAAAGTACAACTCTCAGTACGAGTTGTACCAAGATGGTACGAACTATAACTGGAGTCATGGAAATCTTCAGAGAAATTTGCACAAGGAAATCTCTTAATATGAGTGGAACCCACGATCATAGCAACCAGATACAACCCATACCATGAGCCGTGGTGAGCTTTAGTGATTCTTCAAGATTTGGAAAAACTTCAAATACAACAAGCAGTACGAGTCGTAGGAGGAACGTATGATGCATACCATAACACTCGTAGAAAATCAGAAGATGTCAGAGTTCTTAGGGCCAAGCCACAGATGCATTGTAAGAATCGTAGGATTGTGGTACGAGTCGTACCAGCCTGCCAACACTTAGACAAATCTGCAGCAGCTAAGGATGTACGAGAGGAAGGTACAACCCGTACAATCCTATTACGGGTCGTAAGTTCAGTCATGAGACAGGCCGGCGCCAGATATGAAAAATTCTTGTTAGATTACGAAAAGGTTTCTAATGTCTGTATAAATATCTTTTATGTTTTATTTTAGTAAAGAGAAGCAAAAAAGGTAGTAGTAGAGACGTGTGAGAGTAATAGTTGTGAATTTTTATCTAGTTTTGGGGAGCAATTCTTAGGATCAACACTTGATTTCATCAATTGTTCTTGAGATTATTCATTGATATTCAAAGCAGGTTTTCTTCAAATTATTGTTGTAAGTATTTAATTATGTGTTTTTCTATGAATGCTACTTATAATCTTATAATCATGAGAGGCTAAAACCTCCATAACTAGGATTGTGGGAACCATAGTGGATTAACAAAATAGGGTTACATAAAAGTGATTCAAAACCAATGCTAAATGGTTGTATTGTATTCTCTTCATCTTTAAACGGTTCTTAATAGTGTACAAAGTTAGGACTTGCTTGAATTCTTTACTTGCTTGAACCTAGAGAAGTACAAATTAGGAAAAGTGAATTACAACAAATCCTTGGTCTTTATGACCGTTGTATTAATGAGCTATGGTCACAAGATAGTTAAATTTGGAACAAATTGATAACGATTAGAAAGAAATCGCTCATAAGACCTGACCCGGTGATTGAGTATAGTCATCCGATAAGGACAAATCAGTCGTTTGGATGAACTCTAGTTATCAGTTCTACAAGTAAGCATTGGGATTGATCACGTGTATACATCCGAAGAAGTTTTGAACTCATGGGAACACTTACCCTAGTTATTTGCAAATCTTGATATCAACCACAATTAAAATCTTGCTTTAATATTGTTTTTCTTTGAAACTTCACAATTTGGAGATAACTTACCAACAAGTTTAAGTACAAGCATTAATCTAGATCTTACCTTATTCCTTGTAGGTTCAACCCCAACTTCTTTGTTGGGTTCTTTATTGACAACATCCATATTTTGCCATAAAGTGTGAGTTTGAGCGTTATCAAAAAGTGACATCGTTGTTGGAGATTATGGCTAAAATTAGATTAATTTCTTGTATTTGACATTTGGTTGTTATTTCCTGAATTATGTTTTCTTTTTATTTTTGGATATCTGCAGTTTGTCACTTGGTGAATGCCAAGTACTCGTCGGAGTGGAAACCCCCTGATTTCTTTGGATCTCGAACTCGAAAGAACACTGCGAAGAATGGAGAACCAAGAGTAGAGAGTTGCACGTATTGTTGAATAAACTAGGAAAGTCGAGCTATCTTGGAAAGCTGTACTTTAGGGTGCAGAGGATGCTCGAGATGAGGTTGCCAATGTCGGTCGCCATAGAAAGGGCAACAGAGGTCAAAGATACACCCCTTAATTCTGCGATGAAGATGACCCGGACATTGATGAAGTCGGGTCAACCGGAGCTATTGTACCACCACCATTGTTTGCTGGGGCAAAATTTGACATCACTAGCACCATGATCCAATTATTGAACATGAAGGGGGTGTTTAGTGGTCACGCAGCTGATGATGCCAAGCTGCACGTAATGAACTTTGTGGGAATATGCAAGGCGTACAGGTAAGCCAGGATGCTATAAGGCTAAGAATCTTTGTCACGACCCGAACATAGGGTTGGATAGAGACACGGGACAAGGAACCCCGAGAGGCTCCAAGTCGACCCATGGCATGAAAATAGCAGCTAAGAGCCTACAACAAGCGGAAACTAAAATAATAAAACATGTTTAAGCGTAAGTCTTCATACATATCAAGCTAAAACGGAGTCAATAATGACCAACTGATTTTATACATACTGTCTGAAAAGCCTCTAACATAACTGATGAGTTGATGGGACAGCATCCCCAACTGCTCGACAAAATCTGTAATGGAAATAACATAACAATGAATAACTGAATGTCCTCGAAGGATAAGAACTCACCAACACTGGCTAAACATGTCAGAGAGGAAAGAAGGACTAATGATGCGATTAAGACTGATCCCTCGGACCTGTATCTTGAAACAATACAAAATAGAGTATGCGGTCAGTACTTGAAATGTACTGAATATGCAAGGTAAGTAAAAACGAACAGTTAAAATACATAGGAGTTCATAAGAGTAGGACAACATGAATATGAAGTAAATATCATAATATAAACATGAGGGTTCAAAGTCTTCAAACCTTTCATAATCTAGTCATAATCATAGTCATAAGAGAAATCTTATAAAACATAACATAAGCCAAAGTAATATAAACATAAAAATGCATAAATCATGAGGAACAATGGGAGAACTCGTCTTAACCGACACCATCATGATAGAGCTTACATGATATCCCAACTATCTCGCTCAAGTGGGCGGAGCCATCCTAGGTTTACCAGGAAAGGGACGTGCATGATATGATATCACAAGGGGTAATCCATGAAATACATATACTTACGGTGGCATGTAGTTCTGAAATCACGGGGTTTACCTAAACGCCAGATCTACTTGGTGCTACACTGCTCCCAAAAACATGCACATTAGGCTTATATCGTAATCGTGAGATCATTCATAAAGTTCATGGCTAAATAAATCATAACATACTTGATCATACTTGAAATACATTATTATCCATGAGTGAGGGCCTATGAGTCGGCCAAAAGACGAATTCGTAAATCATGAAGAACATGCATAATCATAGAAAATGCATACACTTGACATTCATAAATCCATGAAGAGTACTTGAAGAGAAATCATATCATAAATTATAATTTCATAATTTAGGGTTAGGAAGATCAAAATCATAATAGAATCACAACTTGACTTTTCATGAATCTTTGCATAATTGAGCATAGATTGACTTGGATTTGAAATCATAAAAATTATAATCAATTTAAATATAAATTTTGTCCATAGATCTTAAAACAATATTCAGAATATGAAGTGAATTGACCCATAATCAAACCAAAGAGAATTCCATAAATTTGGGGTTAAAACCCCTTGAGATCATCAAATTTACTTTAATACTTGAATTCATGAACATAGAGGTTAATTGGGCCATAAGAGTGAAGAGGCACTCTCATTCACAACCCTACATACCTGGGTAATCTGGTCTTACACTCTCCCTTGAAAGCCCAAAGGAATTGGAGAAAGAATTGGGGAATTTTCACGCTTGATCTCCAATAGAACGCTCTAAACTTGGATACATGAAATGGAAAGGCCTATGATAGGTTAAGTACTCTTAAAACCCTTCTAAGTGAGCTTAAAACAATGTAGTTTAGGACCTTAGAACTTAGGATTTACGAAAATGCCCTAAATGAAAAATCTAGAAATTGGACATTGCTCGTCATCACAGGCTTCACCACCAGTCGTACCAAGAAGTAACGACTCGTGATCACCACTGGCCACCTGGAAACTTACTGGATTCTGACCACGACTTCATCCCACAACTCGTGGTTTCATACCACGAGTCATAAGATCACTTGTGACTTCACCTCACCCACGAGTCCTATCCATAAACCATGACTCGTGGTGTGACTCGAGGTCTAGACCCTAGACTCCAGGTCTTCTTCACGACTCCTCTTACGACTCGTCCTTCCTTCCCACTACTCGTACCAAGAGTTATTCTGAGTTATTTTTCAAGCATTTTCTGCTAATCACATTCCCAAATCTCGAGTCTAGTCTTAGGAACTTCCATGGTATTACAATATCTTCCCATTAGGAATATTCATCCTCAGATATGGGGTAACACACTGAATCACTGGGAAAAAACTTGTTATCACAAATACTATACATCTAAAGATGAAAATTGATAGTGTAACTGTCTTCGGACTGAAACATATGACTGAACTGAATTCATGAATCACACACTTACATGCATTGACATGAAAGAAACTAGAACACATGAACTGAACATGAAATTGGATAGAGTACTAAAGAGGAAACGGATACCTCAAGCTGAAACTGAACCGGAAGGGAATTGATGCGGGTATTTAGCCATCATATCTGCTTTGGCTTCCCACGTTGCTTCCTCAACATGCTGATTTCTCCATAAAACCTTTACTGAAGCTACTTCTTTGTTTCTTAGATTTCGAACCTGATGATCAAGTATTTCAACCGGAACCTCTTCGTAGCTAAGGCTATCCTTCACACCAATGCTCTCCACCGGAATAACCAAAGTCGATCACTCATGCACTTCTTTAAAAGTGACACATGGAAAACGGGATGTACTAAAGCCAATTCTGAGGGCAACTCCAACTCATAAGCCACCTTGCCAACACGTCTCACAATCCGGTATGGGCCAATATAATGGAGATTAAGTTTTCCCTTATTTTTGAATCTCATCACAAGGCACCTTCAAAAATTCGGGCACTTCACCACAAACTCTGCTATATCCTTCTTCATGCCATTCCACCAATAGACTTCCCGTAGGTCACGGTACATCTTGGTGGCACCTGGATGAATATAATATTTGGAACCATGAGCCTCATGCAACATCCGCTCCCTCAAGTCATCAACATCTGGAACACACAAACGACCCTGATATCATAGTACACCATCTTCCCCTTGGGAGAAACCTCCACCTTCTGTTTCTGAACCGCCTTCTCAATCTTTACCAAAGTAGGATCCTCGTCTTGCCTAGCCTTGAATTCAGCCACCAAGGAAGATTTTGATCCATTCTGAACAATGATACAACCATCTACCGAGTCAACAAGACGAACTCCGAGTCGTGCAAGCCAATGCACATCCTTCACTAACTTTTCCCTCTCCTCATCTACATGGGACACACTCTCCATAGAAAGTATTCTAAGAGTGTCTGACACCACACTGGCCTTGCCTGGATGATAAAGGACACTTATATCATAATCATTAAGAAGCTCCAACTACCTTCTTTGACGTAGATTTAGATCTTTCTGGGTAAACACGTACTATAGGCTTTTGTGGTCCTTAAATATATCCACATGGACCTCGTACAGATAGTGTCTCCAAATCTTTAAGGAAAATACTACTGCCGCCAACTAGAGGTCGTGAGTTGGATAGTTCTTTTCATGCACTTTCAGCTGCCTGGAAGCATAGGTTATAACCTTACCGTGATGCATTAATACACAACCAAGGCCGATCCTCAAGGCGTCACAATATACCACAAACCCATCGGTACCCTAAGGTGGGGTCAATACCGGCGCTGGGGTGAGTCAAATCTTCAACTCTTGGAAGCTTTTCTCATAGGCTGTCTTTGGGATGTCACTCTCTCTAAACCTGGGTTGATAATATCCGGATCTGAGGATTATCTTCGATAAACACTTGGCACCTTGAAGATGGTCAAACAAGTTATCAATTTTAGGGAGGGGATATCTGTTCTTGACGCTGACCTTGTTCAACTATCGATAGTCAATGCACATCCGGAGGGAACCATCCTTCCTCCGGACAAAGAGTACTGGTGCACCCCATAGGGATTTGCTAGGTCTGAAGAAACCTTTGTCTAAGAGATCCTTTAACTGCTCCTTCAACTCTTTTAACACAACTGGAGCCATTCTGTATAGAGGAATAGATATAGTCTACATATCAGGAAGAAGGTCAATGCCAAAATTAATCTCCTGCTCGAGAGGAATTTCGGGTAGATCATTTGAAAACACCTTGGGATATTCGCACACTACATAAACTGACTGGATAGTTGGGGTTTTTGATGTAGCATTATTAACCCTATCTGGATGGTACACACAACCTTCATACCAATCTGCAGCAGCCAAGGATGCACGAGAGGCAGGTACGACTCATACAATCATGTTATGCATCATAGGTTCAGTCGTGAGACAGGCCGATGCCAGATATGGATAATTTCCCGTTAGCTTAGGAAAAGGTTTCTAATATCTGTTTAAATACCTTTTATGTTTTATTTTAGTAAATATAAGCAATAAACGAAGTAGTAGAGACGTGTGAAGAGTAATAGTTGTGAATTTTTATCAAGTTTTGGAGAGTAATTCTTAGGATCAACACTTGATTTCATCAATTTTTCTTGAGATTATTCATTGATATTCAAAGCAAGTTTTCTTCCAATTATTGTTGTAAGTTTTTAATTATGTGTTTGCCTATAAATGCTAATTATAATCTTACAATCATGAGAGGCTAAAACCTCCATAATTAGGATTGTGGGAACCATGGTGGATTAACAAAATAGGGTTACACAAAAGTGATTCAAAACCAATGCTAAATGTTTTAATTGTATTCTCTTCATCTTTAAACATTTCTTAATGGTGTACAACGTTAGGACTTTCCTGAATTCTTTAATTGCTTGAACCTAGAGAAGTAGCGATTAGGAAAAAAGAATTACAACAAAGCCTTGGTCTATATGATCATTGTATTAACTTGAGTTGTGGTCGCAGGATAGAAAAATTTGGAATAAATTGATAATGGTTATAAAGAAATCACTTATGAGGCATGACCTAGTGATAGAGTATAGTTATCCAATAGGGACAAATCAATTGTTGAACCCTAGTTATCAGTTCTACAAGTAAGCATTGGGATTGATCACGTGTGTATACCCGAAGTAGTTATGAACCCATGGAGAACACCCTTACCCTAGTTATTTTCAAATCATGATATCAACCATAATTATAATCTTGCTTTAATATTGTTCTTCTTTTAAACCCCCCAACTTGGACATAACTTACCAACAATTTTAAGCACCGGCATTAATCTCGATCTTACCTTATTCCCTTGGGTTCGACCCCAACCTCTTTGTTGGGTTCTTTATTAACAATGTTCGCTTCATACTTTGCCAGAAAGTATGAGTTTGAGTGTTATCAATTATGAATTACCCATGTATATGTCCATATTTTGAATATCAAGTCTATTTCAAGCATGATAAATTTTGGGCAAGCCTATATGATTTAAGTATGACTTCATGATTTGGCTAAATCTTACGATATTAGTTTACCACATGGTTTGTGGAGTCTAGACTCTCACTTTTTAGCTTATGGTATGGTTTGAGCCAAGGATCCTCATGTTTAAGTTTTCAAATTATGTATGTAATGTTCTGATCAACTTCGTTAAAAGATGATGGTTCAGCTTCGTTGAAAAATGATGGAGAGCATATGCATGTTTTTTAGAGAAGTATCTAGAACCGAATAGGCTAGGGGTTCATCTAACACTATGCCTCAAATACATGCCAATGTAGGTTTATTTAGATTCATTAGGACCTCCCTTGTGAGTTTTCCCTGCCCCCAAGGGGCCTTCAGCTTGATATCGATATCATGGTAGCGCCCGTAGCCCTGGCAAGGCTTTGGACAACTCTACCCACTTGAGTGTAATAGTCGAGACCTCGTAAGCTCTATCGTGGTAATGTCGGTTATGTGATGAGTCTCCCATTGTTCCTCATGATTTCAGTTATGCATGTTCATCGATTGTGATATTATGTTTTAAGAAGGTTTGACCCAATATTCAGTTTTACTTATAATTATCAGTTTCTACCTTGGGACATTCGATTCAATTATGTTTAATAATGTTTTCAGTTAATAGCATGCAAGTATTACTCTCAAAATCTTATGATGTAATGATTTATCATATACATGTTCTCAATTTTACTTACTGAGCTATTTTACTTACCTTTCATACTCGGTGCATTTCAAGTACTAACCGCGTACTCTATGATGTATCGTTTCATGATACATGCTTCGACGTTCAAGATCAGTCCGGCCACTAGCCAGTTCTGAGAGGTTAGCAGATCCCATCTTGTTGGTGAGTCCTCATCTATCGTGGACCTTCATTTAGCTTTGTCATTATCATCTTTCATTTTTAGTCTTTTGGTAAGCCTGTTGGGTGTTATCCCATTAGCTCGTCAGTATGTAGAGGCTTATCAGACATAGTTATGTATTCAGCTTCGGATTCAGTGTTTGATATTCCGTTGTTCAGATCTATTAAATGTTGAGACTTCCGCTATTTTAGAATTTATTTTTCTGCATTATTTATGTTGAGTTTTAGTCATCATGTTCATGCCATGGGTCGACTTGGAGCCATTTATGGTTCTAGTTTCTGTGTCTAGATTAGGGCCTATGCTCAGGTCATGACAAACTTGGTATCAGTGCCATAGGTTTTGAAGTGTCCTAGGGTGTTTGTAAGTTGCGTTAAGTAGAGTCTTTTTCATGGGTGTGAAGCTTGCCAAACTTATGATGAAGAGGCTACGAAACATTTTAGGAAATTTTCCTTCTTTCACGATCTATGTCGTGCGATGTAATGTATTTCTATAATTCTAACTCGTGTTATACGCATTTGCTGAATCATGCCTCCTCACCGAGTTAACGAAAGAAGGAACTAGAACGGAAATGACCATGAGAATGGCAATAGAGATGGGCACCAGCAATCCCCACCAACCCCCAAGGATCATGTGTCCGAGCAGTATGCTCATGCTGAGTCTAGGGTAGCCATCCAGATGTTGGCACAAACATTGACTGCTCAGGTCAACCAGAAGGCGGCGGCTCATGTTCCCCGAAATGGAATGCGGCAGCGACTAGAGTCAGGGACTTTCATAGGATGAATCCCCCTGAGTTCCTTGGATCGAGAGTGGATGAGGATCCATACAAGTTTATTGATGAGATTTAGATCACCCAGATTATGGTGGTGATAGGGGAGCAGTATGCAGATCTAGCCTCTTATCAGTTGAAGGGGGTTGCTCATATCTGGTTCAGACAGTTGAAGGATAGTAGGGGAGTCGGAGCGGGTCTCATTAGTTAGGATGAGTTTCTCATCGTATTTTTGGACCGATTCTTTCCCCGAGAGATAAGGGAGATCAAGGCAGCAGAGTTTGTGAACCTGAGGCAGAACAACATGACAGTTCAAGAGTATGCTTTGGAGTTCACCCATTTGTCCAAATATGCACCGGAGATGGTGGCTAATTAGAGGGCTCGGGTGAGAAGGTTTGTGCATGGAATAGAGGACTATTTGGCCTAGGATTACAGGACCGCTATGTTTTGTCAGGATATTGACTTCTCACGGTTGGTACCATATGCCCTTCAGACAAAGGCAGTGCAGGTGAATGAGAGAGGGAGAGAGTCCAAGAGGGTCAGGACTAACAGTTTCAGGTTCCCCTAGCAGAGGCCTGGTGGTGGACATCAT
The DNA here is from genome assembly GCA_018107945.1 of Datura stramonium. Taxonomy (NCBI): domain Eukaryota; kingdom Viridiplantae; phylum Streptophyta; class Magnoliopsida; order Solanales; family Solanaceae; genus Datura; species Datura stramonium. The sequence goes on along the minus strand of JACEIK010000439.1, from coordinate 268,494 downwards.
CAACAGTCCCACCAGATATCATCAGCCCCAACTCCATCAGCAGCGAGTGTGTCATCCAGATCTAGGTGCGATCAAAGGAGACGAGCATCATGCTCTCAAGGTCAGAAGGGCAGGCCTGTAGAGCCCAGCATTCTGGGTTGTGACAGGTGTGATTGGAGGCACACTAGTTAGTGCTTAGCGGGTACAAGTTCTTGTTTCAGGTGTGGAAAGCCCAGACATATGCTCATAGATTGTATAGTAGCCAAACAGGGCCATGGTAGAGGCCGAGACTCAGCCACTAGTTCAGCAGCTCAACTTAGTAGGGTGTATCCATTAGTGCAGGTGGTGGTCAGCGTCAAAACAGGTTTTATGCCCTCGTATCTCGTCAGGAGTAGGAGGTCTCTCCAAATGTAGTCACTGGTATGTTATGAGTATTTCACCTTGATGTATATGCATTGTTAGATCCAGGGGATACTTTATCTTTTGTGATGCCATATATTGCTAGTAGTTTCAGAGTCAGTCCCAAAATCCTATCATAACCCTTCTCAGCCTCTACTCCAGTCGATGACTCAATCAAAGCTCGACGGGTATACAAAAATTTCCCTGCCACAGTCCTTCACAAAGTCACCTCAGTAGATTTACTAGAGCTAGCCATGACATATTTTGATGTTATCTTTGGCATGGATTGGCAACATGCATGTTATGCCTCAGTAAATTGTAGAACTCGTGCGGTAGAATTTCGATTTCTAGATGAACCAGTCCTAGAGTGGAAAGGTAGTTCAGTTGTGCCTGTAGGGTCGCTTCATTTCCTACCTTAAGGTATGGAAATGATATCTAAGGGTTGCATGTACCATCTATTTTAGGTTAAGGATGCTACTTCTGAGACCCTGACTATTCAGTCCGTTCCTATAGTGTATGAGTATCCAGAGGTGTTTCCACATGATCTACCCGGAGTCCCTCCCGAACAGGAGATAGACTTTGGTATTGACCTTCTTCTTGATACACAACCTATATCTATTCCTCCTTGAAGAATGGCTCCAGCTGAGCTAAAGGAGTTGAATGAACAGTTGAAGGATCTCTTAGATAAGGGTTTTATCGTACCTAGCAAAACCCCATGGGGTGCATGATGTGTTGTGAGTTTACAGCACTTTTGATGCTCAAAACTAATAACATGGACTTAGGTATATTTATATGGATATAAGGAACTTTTTCTTTGTTTACAGGATAAATAGGTGTTGGAGCAAAAATGTGCAAAAGATATCTTGAAAGTGCAGAAAATAGACTTAGCTCATAGTCCTCAATACGAGACGTAGAAAGGTGCTACGAGTCGTACCACTGGTCGTGAGAAGTTTTAGAAGGATAAAGATGAAAAGGTGTATCCTAAGACTCTCAATACGAGTCATACAAATCATGTACGGGCCGCAGTGAAGAAGTCCTGGGAAGATTCAAAAAATTTGCACAAGAGGCTGACTCCTGCTACGGATAGATAGTACGAGTCGTAGCAGCAAGGTACGAGTCGTACCAAAGCACTCGTGATGAACTTCAAAAAAATTTCAAAGTCTCGAAGTCAAGCCACGAAAGCTATGTACGAGTTGTACCAAGGTCCAACACTTAGCCAAATTTCAGCCAGTTGATGACCTACGGGAAGCAGGTACGACCCGTACATACCTGCTATGGGTTGTAGGACAAGTCGTGTTGCAAGCGGCTTCAGTTATGGAAATACACCCTGTTAGCCTAGGAAAATGATTTTATTTCTGTATAAATACGTTTTATGTTTTATTTTTATTAGACAGAGGTAATTAGGAGTGTTTAGAATTGATTAGCAACGAAATTAAGGAGACTTAGACGTGAGAATTGAGTTGTTTAACTTATGATCAACCTTTTCTTGGTTTTCTTTTGATCTTCATATTGTTCTTGAGGATTTTGTTGATTAATCAAAAGAAGTTTTTCTCTCATCCATAATTGTAAGTATTGATTTATGTATTTAAATATGAATGCAAATCACAACCTTGCAACTATGAGAGGCTAAAACCTCCATAGCTAGGGTTGTGGGAACCCTGATGGATTAACAAGCTAGGGTTAAATAAAAGTGATTCAAAACCAATGCAAAACACTTGTATTGTATTCTGTTCATGCTTAAACATTTCTTAAGCATGTACAATGTTAGGACATGCCCGAATTCTTACTTGCTTGAGCCTAGAGAGGTAGAAATTAGGAAAAGAGAACTACAACAAAGCCTTGATCTTGATGATCATTGTATTGACTTGAGTTGTGATCACAGGATAGTTAAATTTGGGACATATTGATAACGGTTAATTTGCAATCTCTCATGATACATGATCCGGTGATTGAGTATAGTCATTTAATAGGGACTGGCATGTCGTTTGAATGAACCTAAGTTATCAGTTCTACAAATAAGCATTAGTGATGATCACGTATGTATACCCGAAGCAGTTATGAACCCATGGGGAACACAAAACCCTAGTTATCTTTCATTCTTGATTTCAACTAAAGCTTTAACTGTGTTTTTAATTACTGTTTTCTTTAGAACCCCCTATTTGGAGTAACTACCTAACAAGTTCACTTATTGTTTTTAGTCTAGCTCTTCCATATTCCCTGTGGGATCGACCTCAACCTCTATTTGGGTTCTTTATTGACAACGTCCACTTCATACTTGCGAAGGAGGTGTGGTTTGAGCGTTATCAAAAAGTGGCATCGTTGCCGGGGAATACGGCTAAGACTAGATTATTTTCTTGTATTTGACTTTTTGGTAGATATGTTCCGTTTTACTCTTTTGTTTTTTTGTCTTTTGAAACTCTCTCAGGATACATCAAGGGAACGATCCCTCGCTCAAACACTCAGATGGAATGTGATAAGCTGCCAATGCTTGTGGAAGAGATGATGACTATTGATACATTGGCAGATGTGATGATGAATTATGAGGGAGATGTGAGACCGGAATACACGGAGACAATGAACGCTTTAAATGGAATGGAGTCATATAACTTCAGCCTAAAGAAGTTAGACCTGGATCTAAAGAATCGTTCAACTCCGTCGGCCAAGCCATCTGTGGAGGTGCCACCAGTCCTTGAGTTGAAAGAATTATCTCTCCATCTCAAGTATGCATTCCTCGAAGAAAAAAATACTTTGCTTGTCATAATTGCAGCAGACCTATTAGACGATCAGGTGGGAGCTCTGGTCAACATACTAAAATGGTACAAAAAGGTAATTGGCTGGACCATAGCTGATATTATCGGAATCCCACCAGGCATATGTACTCACAAGATCCAACTAGAGCCATACTATAAACCGAGTATAAAACATCAGCATCGCCTGAACCCTCCAATGCAAGAAGTTGTAAAGAAGTAAATTATCAAGTGGTTGGATGTTGGTGTCATATACCCTATCGCAGATAGCAAGTGGGTGAGCCCAGTTCAGTGCGTACCAAATAAAGTTGGGATTACAGTGGTTCCCAATGAGAAGAACGAGCTTATATCGACACAACCAATCATAAGATGGAGTGTATGCATGGATTACAGGAAACTCAACCACTGGACTCAGAAGGACCACTTTCCAATGCCATTCTTGGATCAAATGCTTGACGTACTAGCAGGTAGAGGTTGATAATGCTTTCCTAATGGATATTTAGGATATAATCAGATTACCATCACTCCAGAAGACTAGGAGAAGACGACCTTTACTTGCCCATATGGAACTTTTGCTTTCAGAAGAATTCCACTAGGATTGTGCAATGCACCAGCCACATTTCGGCATTGTATGATGTCCATATTATCACACATGGTAGAAGACACTATTGAAGTATTTATGGATGATTTTTCTATTGTAGGTGACTTATTTGAATCTTGTCTCAACCATCCGGGTAAAGTATTGAAAAGATGTGAAGAAACTAATTTGGTGCTACACTAGGAAAAATATCATTTTATGTTAAGGAGGGAATAGTGTTGGGTCATAAAATCTCGGGAAAGGGGATTGAGGTGGACAAGTCAAAATTGAAGTTATAGCAGGTTTGCCACCACCTATTACCATAAAAGGGGTTAAGAGCGTTTTAGGGCATGCAGGATTCTACAGACGATTTATCAACGATTTTTCAAAAATTGCATAGCCATTGTGCAAGTTACTTAAGAAGGAGGTAAAGTTCATGTTCAATAAGGAATGTCTAAGGGCTTTTGAGTTCTTAAAAGAGAAACTCACCACTGCTCCTATCATCGTGGCTCCAGATTGGTCTCTTCCATTTGAGGTAATGTGTGATGCTAGCGGTGTCACTCTTGGTGCTGTTCTGGGCCAAATTAGAGCAAATATATTTCATCCAATCTATTACACTAGAAAAACACTCAATACAGACCAGAAGAATTACACGGTCACAGAACAGGAGCTACTGGCAGTGGTTTTTGCATTCGAAAAATTCAGAGCGTACCTGCTTGGAACCAAGGTGATTATTCATACAGACCATGCTGCTTCGAGGTACCTAATGTCAAAAAAGGATGCTAAACCCAGATTGATTCAGTGGGTACTTTTGCTCCAAGAATTTGAGTTTTAGGTTAAAGATCGAAAGGGAATGAAAAATCAGGTGGCAGACCATTTATCCAGGCTCGAGTCCAAAGCAATAAAAGGGAGTAAATTGATATTGATGATGCCTTCCCAGACGAACAGTTACTAGATGCATCGCAAGATTTGATTCCCTGGTTTGCAAACTTTGAAAATTACTTGGTTAGCGATATGATACTGGCAGACTTAACTCCTCAGCATAAGAAGAAGTTTTTATTCGATGCCCGAAGATATTACTGGGATGAGCCTTATTTATTTCACATTTGTGCATATGGGATCATTTCTAGGTGGTTTCCTGAAATAGAAATGTTGAGCATTCTGGAGGACTATCATTCATCTCATATTGGGAGTCATCACAATGGTACCAGAACTGCACATAAGATTTTCCAATGTGGATATTATTGGCCTTCTATTCATCAAGATACATATTACTTTTCCAAGTCTTGTGATCAATGCCAACGGCAGGCGGGTATTACCCGTAAACATGAGTTGCCACTAACCCATATCTTGGAAGTTGAGTTGTTTGATGTATGGGGCATTGATTTTATGGGCCCATTTGTTAGCTCATATTGAATGAAATACATCTTGGTGGCAGTGGATTTTGTCTCCAAATGGGTGGAGGCAATTGTACTCCTAAACAATGAAGGAAGAGTGTTACAGCATTCCTTCGAAAGCATATCTTTGCCAGATTTGGCACTCCCAGAGCTATTATCAGTGATGGTGGATCTCATTTCTGTAACCGCCTCTTCAAGACCTTGTTGGGAAAATATGGTGTTAAGAATAAGGTGGCCACACCATACGACCCTCAGTCAAGTGGACAAGTGGAAGTTTCGAATAGGGAAATCAAGACTATCCTAGCCAAGACAGTGAATACTAGCCGGACAGATTGGTCTAGAAAGCTTGATGATGCATTGTAGGCTTACCGACCCATTGGTTCATCTCTGTACCAGCTGGTTTATGGCAAAGCATGCCATCTACCAGTTGAATTAGAGCATAAGGCGTTATGGGCTCTAAAAAAGTTGAACATGAACTAGAATGAAGCAGTCAAGTTGAGACTTAACCAGCTTAATGAGTTGGATGAATTCCGACTTAGGGATTAAGAGAGTGCATCCATTTATAAAGAAAGGATGAATATTTACCATGATAAGAAGATTGCAAAAGGGGAGTTTAGCCCAGGTTATTTTGTCTTACTATTCATCTCAAGACTCTGATTGCACCCTGGAAAGTTGAAATCTAGATGGATGGGACCATACAAAGTAGTACATGTGTCCCCATATGGTGTAGTGAAACTTGAGAATAAATAAGGCCAAAGGTTAACAGTAAACAGGCAAAGAATAAAGTTGTATCTGGGAGATATGGAGGAATTAAGAGGAATAGAGTTAGTATACCTTGATAATGTTTGAGTCACAAAAGCTACATCGTGCCGTGACGTTAAATCAGGTGCTTCATGGGAGGCAACCCATGAATGGCGAAGTCTGAGTAGCCTCAGGTATGTTCCCTTCCCTGTGATCTTATAGTTCATGCTTCATGGACGAAGCTTAATTTTCAAAAAGGGGGAGGGGTGTACTTGTGATTTTTGATTCGTCCGAGGGTTTTTCTTTTCATGTCTCTCTTCCCTCGGACATGCTATGTAGTAGAATCAGAATGTTTAGGATTTAATTTCTTATTTTGTGATTTTTGTTTAATTAGGAAATAACTTAGGAGTACTCAGTCAATGAAAATGCACTAGTTTTTATTTTTGAAAAAAATTGACCCTGTTTAAAAATGTTTAATGCATTAGCTATGTAATTGTGACTGCATGCATGATTTTTGTGGATCTTTTGATGTCATTTAGTTTATTAGCATGAGGAGTCTTGTTAAGCCATGTGTAAACCAGACAGGTGAGGTGAATATAACCCATGTACCATGAGTGAGTGAGGTATAGTATTTAGTTTGGTATTGTGTTGAAGATCTAGAACTTGTCTGGTTGGTATTTGCATAGGCTAAGGACAGTTGGTTAGGATATGATCATAGGCCCTTTTCGTTGAAGCTCACTTTTAGCCTAAATAACCCTACCAAAATCATATCATTCCCTTGATTCCAATTTTGAGCCTTTAATAGACCATTTTCTTTGATTTATCGATTAACCGTACTCATTTCTTTATAATGAACCTGTTTTGGACTTGGTCCCTCCTTGGATATTGTGAACCTCAACATAGGCAAAATTCCTAAGTTGATGGTGGCTAGAGTAGGGGTGCATAAGTGATGGGAACGATAAAAAGGGAGAGAAAAGAGAAAAGGTTAAAAATGTGGTGTGGTGTGAAGAGAAAAAAAATAAGGAGATGAAAAAAGTTAAAAATATTGAAAATGAAATTTTGAAAGAAAAAATGTTGGAAAAAGTTGAAAATACACCACACCCATACAAATGTACATAAAAGAGGTGAAAAGGGAAGAAAAGTAATGAAAAGAAAAAAGGGTGAAATAGGTGAATGGTGTAGCCAATGTATGTAGTTCCAAGAAAGGGATAGTCACTTATAAAATCTTTCATCTTTATCATGTCCGTCCCTAAAGCCTATATTACAAGCCACAGCAAGTCCTATAGTGATCCTAATCCGACCATCTGATAAACCGAAGCAGAGAAAATAAGGACAAGCATATGGTATCTGATATAATACTTGAAACTTCTTTGTGAGAGTGAGCACCTTTCTTGTTTAGTCCCATGCAATATTTGACACTATATATGTGAGTGGGGAGTTCATTTGTTGTGAGGGTGCATGGATTATGCTTACTTTTACCATTGGTCTGTGTGAAAAACATTGGTGATGACTTGATTACCTGTTGATAGTAGATGACATGCCTTGATCCCTGTTTATCATGTTTTTTGGTTGCTTGTGGTACATTAGTTGATGTTGGTTCATGGAAAAGGGTCAGAAAATTATTGAATGTATAGTGCAAGTTTTGTTTAGTATTGGCTGTAGTATCCTAGGTTTATTTTCTAGTTGAGCATCGTGTTTGGTTTTTCTTTTTCTTTGCCTGAGGACATGCAAAAGTCTTAAGTTGAGGGTGTTGATGTGTTGTGAGTTTATAGCACTTTCGACGCTCAAAACTAAGAAAATAACATGGAATTAGGTATATTTATATGGATATAAGGCACTTTTTCTTTGGAGGATAAATAGGTGTTGGAGAAAAATGTGCAAAAGATATCCTGAAAGTGCAGAAAATAGGCTTAACCCACAGTCCTTAGTATGAGACGTAGGAAGGTGCTACGAGTCGTACTGCTGGTCGTGAGAAGTTTCAGAAGGCTAAGGATGAAAAGGTGTATCCTACAAATCTCAGTATGAGTCGCACAAATATTGTACGGGCCGCAGTGAAGAAGCGTGGGAAGATTCAGAAAATTTGTACAAGAGGCTGACTCTTGCTACGGATAGACAGTACGAGTTATGGAAGCAAGGTACAAGTCGTACCAAAGCACTCGTGATGAACTTCAGAAAAATTTAAAAGTCTCAGAGTCAAGCCACGGAATCTCAGTACAACTCGTAGGAAGCATGTACGAGTCGTACCAAGGTCCAACACTTAGCCAAATTTCAGCCAGTCGATGGCCTACGGGAAGCAGGTACGACCAGTACGTAGCTGCTACGGGTCGTAGGACAAGTCGTGTTGCAGGTGGCTTCAGTTATGGAAATACACCCTGTTAGCCTAGGAAAAGGATTTTTATGTCTGTATAAAATACGTTTTATGTTTTATTTTTATTAGAGAGAGGTAATTAGGAATGATTAGAATTGATTAGCAACGAAATTGAGGAGACTTAGACGTGAGAATTGAGTTGTTCAACTTGTGATCAACCTTTTCTTGGTTTTCTTTTGATCTTCA
>JACEIK010000439.1:171540-196866 GCA_018107945.1 Datura stramonium | reverse complement strand
AGTTAGTAGTGGTGACCTTGTCGATCACGTAGCTGTTTAGCATCTGTTATTTTGATTCAGAAGTAACTAGTCAGCATGGTGGCCTTGTCGGCCCGCATAGGCTCCCTTATAATTATGTTATTCTGGTTAGCTATTGTTGTTGTACAGGTGGCTATAGGCCTCGTCGGCCGGAGGCTGTATTTACAGCCGCTATATAGCCCGTTGATTTCGTAAATCAGAGTTAGAGCTAGCCAGTCAGCAGAAGTGCTTAGGCTCAGTAGTCTAGCAGTTCAGGTCCTAATAGGGCACCAGGTGCCAGTCATACCCTCCAAGTTGGGGTGTGACATGGATGAGGGGAAGAAATGGTATGCCAACACAAGGAAACCAAGTATTTCCCAGAGGAGTAGATAGCACGGGAACCACTGGCATAGGAATTCCCGCGGATTCTACACAGGATTGACACTGCTGGGCTAAACTTCATTTTTGAAGAACCCAGAGAGTGCAATCTCCATCTTATCCGGGAATTCTAGCACGGGAACCACTGGCATAGGAATTCCCGCGGATTCTACACAGGACTGACACCGCTGGTCTAAACTTCATTTTTGAAGAATCCCGCAGAGTAATCTCCATCTTATCCCGGAATCTCTGCCCTAACCGGAACCCAACCTTGAGCAGCCACACCATTAAGATCATAGGGAAGGTGGTCTCCTTTGAACCCCACCATTTAAATGCAATCCTGGGGGCGCGGACATGACGCTATGTCCTCCGTCAGCTGAACATCACTCCACCTTACGCGGATATCGACGCACCTTATGTGGAGCCCGATCGACATCCAGTGAGGTAGGCACAAGGAAAGGGGCTACCATCAGACATTTCATTCCCAGATGAACAGAGGCTCGGATTTACAAAATTTTTGCTCGTATTTGGATCCTGGGGGTGCACATGACTGATATCACCCGATAGAGTTTGTCCGGTGTATGCCTTGATGAAGGCTAGAAATCCGTTGGGGCGGTGATCATCTCCGCCATGAAGAGAGCCCGACTGCATCAGGGGCATAGATATGGGTTTGGTGGTCTACTTACCACTTTCTGAGGGGCCACGGCATTGGAGGAGGAGGCCCTAGACTACATCCCGCATTGACAAAGGTGCATTGATGCCACAAAACCAAGGCACCTGGCATCACTTATGGGCCTGTATTTACACTAGCCGAGCGACACGTCGCTCAGGATGACTGGCCACATAGCCCGCACATGTATGGATGCAGATGCTGTAGCCAAGACGGGTGGAAGGACTCAACGGAGGATGAGTTGTGGCGCCTGAGTTAGGATTGCCATTTATCCATTCAATGATCATGCCCGAGCTTTATGACGAGGGGGCCTATATTTATGGATACCATGGATGATGACGTCCCCATCGATGAGGAGATTATCAGGGAGGACTCAGATGTTGAGTCGGACGTGGACGGCGAGGGCGATTATGATCTGAGACAAAGCGCTGGCAACCGATGAGGAAATTGAATATTTTAATTGATCAGGGAGTTTCACCACCCAAACTTATTGTTAAATTGCAGTTATGTGAACACTGGGGACAGTGTTCCGATTAAGTGTGGGGTGGGAGTAGTTAGGTGCTAGCCGTTGTGTTTATGTTTGTTTGTGATAGTGCAAATTGTGACCCCGTGACTCGTGGTTCGTGTTTGTAACCGATGTTGGTGTTGTAATGAATCTTAGTTGTTGTTGTGTGATGTGTAAATATTTTTCAATTATCTTTTTCTATCAAAATATTTTTTGATTTTTTGTGTTAGGTTTCGGTTTTTGTTTTGTGCTTTTCCGAGAATAGTCCCATTGAACCATGACTGTGACGATTGTTACCTATGATGGATGGATGAAGACCATCTTAAGGGAAATGTAGTCGATAGGAGTAGTTTTTTCTTTTTTCTTCTTTCTTTTGTTTGTTTTCCAAACGTGTCGCTAATTAATGGTTCAAATTTTGTTATGTTACACATGATTGTAAGATGCAAGTGTGATTCGTATGAAAGCATGCAAATGTGTTAAAACATAAGCTGAGATATCTAGGCCCTAGAATTCATTCTATAGATCGAGGCTTATTAGTGAATCTTGTAATTAACCCGATTGAAGAGCCTGTGAATATGTCTTAAGTTGAGCATGTGCAGTGAGTGTGAGGTTAGGGTTTCCTGACTATTCCATGCTCTTGTGGAAGTGTCTAGAACTTTGCCCGATGTGTATACTGTGCCCAAATGAAGGATGTGGATTGTAGGAAAGGATGTTAGCCATTTCTTTGAATGAACCAAGTTTCCTATCATACCTACCTTGAATGTTAAATCCTAGTTAGCCCCATTGAGCCTTTAGCCTATTCTTTTGAGAAATACCAACCGAGCTTAATCCTTTTTTCATTAGCCTGTGAATTCGATCCAAAATCCTTAAGCGCTTAAGAAAATAATTTCTAAAGAGTGAAGGAGTGAGAAGTGTGAAACGGAAAGGAAAGGAAGGTGAAAGAAGAAAAGGAAAAGGTGCACTTGTTGGAAATTGATTAACTAATAGCAGATAGTAAGAAAAGCAGGATGAGAATAAAAATAAAGATTTTTAAATACCTTGCCAGTAAGTAGAGTGTGCTTAAAGAAATGGGAACAAAAACAAAGAAGAAAATTCAAGAATGAGAGGATGGAGGAAGAAGTAATGTCCGTAATGAAGGTGGGATGTATTAAAAGCGCTTAGGGAAGCTAGTTGCTATTATTGGTTAGCCCAGTATTTACTAGTTCTTAGCTTACATTAAAGTCATTAAGTCCTACGTGATCTACATCAAGCATCCTTATATTATTGGAGTAAAACACTAGGGGCAAGCTTATGGTTCACGACATAATGCATGTGAATTCTTTGGGAGAATGAGTGTAATCGTATTCATATACCCCTACATGTAGTGCTTTTGAAATCTTATGAGTGCATGTGGGGTAACTCTCTTGTGTTGCGAGGGTACATGCTTGACGAGATATTAAAATTTGTGTCGGATGTCTTGATCAGTTGGATTTTGCACGAGTTTTCCAAGATCGAGAATCAATTCTTGAGGTTAGGAGGTCTTAATGTGGTGTACTTCATTTTATTGATGAAACCATGCATGTTCTCTTGATGATTTGCTATCTTAAATAACTGTGAGAATTTAGCTTGAATGGTCGAGCCAAATTAGCTATGCGTGGGTTTCAATTGCATGAGATGTGAGAGTATTGTTCGAGGACGAACAAGGTTTTAAGTGTGGGTAAGTGATCTTGGGCAGAATTCCATGCCCAAGTGATACTCAAATACTTCATTTCTAATTGTTTATCTATTGTTAGGTGTACATTCTCATGTGATTCTTATGTAAATGTGAATTTATACTAACCAACATGATTAGTGTTGTTTTGCAGTTAGAAGAATTTTTAAAGCTAATCTACAAGTTGGTGAAGTGCGGGAACGGACTCGGAAGCAAGAAGTGAAAGTTGACAAGGGAAATTGGCAAAATAAGGGTTTCCACGATGGCTCCGTCACGCTACCATCACGCGAGGCATTCTTCCTTGGAGGATAAATTGTGTCAAATTCCAGAGGTGCGTTACTCCGTGGCACGGAGGCAGTGCTCCGTGATGCACCCGTGTCACGCTGAGGGTGTTTATCCTGAACCTCAAGTTCCAGAGAAGGTGCGCGATAGCACCATGGCATTGCAGGCAATGCTCCACGATACATGTCATGCCACGCCGAGGCATTTACCCGAGCTGAGTTCCGCGGTACACGATAGCACCGCACGGAGGCAAGAGCCATGATACACCCATTCCACGTTGCTTGTTATTCCGGAAAAATTCCCACTAGTATAAATAGCACACTTAGGTTATTATTTTAAAGTATTTGACATTTTTGAGCAAGAACGTGGTTAGCAAAAGTGCTTGAGAGGACGAAATTACTAGGGTTAATTCTCTTCCTTTTTCTCTTTAATTTCAATTGCTTGTATGAATTCTACTTGTTTGAAGATGTTTAATTCAAAATTGAGTGGCTAATTCACCTCCTTGCTGAGGTTAAGGATAATTGTAGAGGCATGTAATTATTAATCATTTCGCTTTTCATCTTCTCTATAATTGTTTTTCTATCAATTCTGTTTTTACTACATTAATATTTGGCCAATGTTAATGTATATCTTAGAAATCCAATTTTGATCTCAAAGGAAATTAATTGATAGGGATGTGAATTGGTAGGATATGATCTTTTCTTAGTTGGGAAAATTGAGAGAAGATATAATGCCTGCATTGTGAAATATATCCGAAAGTCGAATTAGTCAATTATGGAATTTGTTATGTATGGATAGAGCATGGGGTTCTTACATCACAGAAATGTGGAATGAAGGTCTCATGATTATTTAATTGGATAGGAGCAAAGATCCAATCCATAGGCGATTAATTCCCACTAACAACCTAAGAGAAGATTAATTGATTTGAATTAAGAAATTACATCCCGCATGCTTGCCTTAACCTCGCCTTGTTCATTGCTATTGTTCAGACTTTAAATTACAATCTTTACTTAGGTTATTATTAACTATTAATATTGACTCATAAAACATTATTTGTTTGGTTGTCCACATTCATAGCGATACGGTTTCACTAACAATTAGGTTAATTACTACCGTAGTTCAGTCCCTGTGGGATCGATACTTGGCTTGAAATAAAGCCACTTTACTACTTGTACGACCACGTGCACTTGCGTGTAGTTTGGTCCGAAAAATGTCCATTATTTTAACTGTCAAGTCTACTTAAAGCATGATAAATTTGGGCAAGCCCATATGATTTAAGTATGACTTCATGATTTGACTAAATCTTATGATATTAGCTTACCACATGGTTTTTGGAGTCTAGACTCCCACTTTTCATCATTTGGTATGGTTTGAGCAAGGGTTCCTCATGTTTAAGTTTTCAGATTATGTATGTAATGTTATGATCAGCTTTTCCAAAAGACTATGCTTCAGCTTTATTGAAAAACGATGGAGAGCATATGTATATTTTTGGGAGTAGTGTCTAGCACCAAGTAGGCTAGGGGTTCAGCTAACCCCATGCCTCAAAACTACGTGCCAACGTAGGTTTGTTCAGATTCATTAGGACCTCCCTTATGAGTTTTTCGTGCCCTGAAGGGGCCTTCAGCTTGATATCGATATCATGGTAGCGCCCTTAGTCCTGAAAATGCTTTGTACAGCTCTGCCCACTTGAGTGTAATAGTCAAGACCACGTAAGCTCTATCGTGATAATATCGGTTATATGATGAGTCTCCCATTGTTCCTCATGATTTCAATTACGCATGTTCATCAGTTACGATATTATGTTTTCAGCAGGTTTGACCCAATATTCAATTTTAGTTATAATTATCAATTTCATCTTTGGGTAATTCGATTCAGTTATGTTTAATCATGTTTTCAGTTAATAACATGCAAGCCTTACTCTCAGAATCTTATGATGTAATGATTTATCATATACATGTTTTCAGTTTTATTTACTCGGTTATTTTACTTACCTTGCATATTCGGTACATTTCAAGTGTTGGCCGCATACTCTATGTTGTATTATTTCATGATAAAGGCTCCGACGCTCAATCTCAATCTACCCATTAGCCAGTTCTCAGAATTTAGCAGATCATGTATTGTTGGTGAGTCCTCATCTATCGAGGACCTTCAGTTAGCTTTGTCATTATCATCTTTCAGTTTCAGTCTTTTAGTGAGCTAGTTGGGGTATTGTCCCATTAGCTCGTCAGTATGTACAGGCTATCAGACATAGTTATGTATTCATCTTTAAATTCAGTGTTTGATATTCCTTGTTCATATGTATTAAATGTCCAAACTTCCTCTATTTCAGAATTTAGTTTTCCGTATTATTTATGTTGAGTTTTAGTCATCTTGTTTATGTCATGGATCGACTTAGAGACATTTATGGATCTAGGTTCAGTGTCTAGATTAGGGCCTATGCTCGAGTCATGACATTATGCCAAGGCAAGTGATCAGCTCCAAAGATAAGGTGGCATTACTCGCAAGCATGAGTTACCATTGACCCCTATCCTGGAAGTTGAGTTATTTGATGTATGGGGTATTGACTTCAAGGGCCCATTTTTTAGCTCATACAAGATGAAATACATCTTGGTGGCGGTGGGTTATGTATATAAATGGGTAGAGGCTATTGCACTACCTAACAATGAATGAAAAAGTGTCACAACATTTCTAAGGAAGCACATATTCGCTAGGTTTGGTACTCCTGGAGCAATCATCAGTGACGGTGGATCACACTTTTGTAACCGTCTTTTTAGAATGCTGCTGGAAAAATATGGCGTGAAGAATAAGGTGGCTACACCTTACCATCCCCAATCAAGTGGGCAGGTGGAAGTTTCTAATGGGGAGATATATTCTGGCCAAAACAATGAATACCAACCGAATAGATTGATCTAGGAAGCTCGATGATGCGTTATGGGCATATCAAATAGCTTATAAAAACCCCATTTATATTTTGTGCTTCAAGGACGAAGATGTTCTTCAAAAGGGGAGGGGTGTACTTATATTTTTTGAGATGTTTTATTCGTCTCAGGGTTTTTCTTACCGTATTACTTTTCTCTCGGGCGTGCTATCCAGTAGAACCGGCATGTTTAGGATGTTTCTGTTTAATTAGAAAGTAGCTTAGAATTACTCAGTCAATAAAATGCACTACTTTTGAAGTTTTGAAAAATTTTGGATAGTTGGTTGTGTACTTGTTGATTACAAAGAGTGATTTTTGTGGATCTTTTTATGTCATTTAGTGTATTAGCATGAGTAGTTATAGTTAGCCATGTATGAACTGGATACGTAGAATGAATGTAAAACATGTACCAAGAGGGAGTGAGGTCATATACTTAGTTCAATACTGCTTATAGGATCTAGAACTTGCCTGGTTGGTCTTTATATAGGTTTTAGGAATGTTGGTTAGGAAAGGATCATAGGTCGTTTTTGTTTAGCCTATTTTAGTTTAAATTGCCCTACCAAAATGATAATATTCCTTTTATCCCGATTTTGAGTCTTAAATGAACCATTTTTCTTTGATTAACTGATTAACCTTATCCATTTTTTATTATGAACCTGTTTGGCTCTGTTCCCTCCTTGTACATTGTAAACCTCAACCCAGGCAAAATGTCTAAGTTGAGGGCTGCTAGAGTAGAGGTGCATAGACTGTGGGGAGGTAAAAAAGGAAAAGAAATGGAAAAGGATTAAAAATGAGGTGTGGTGTGACAAGAAAAGAAAAAAAAGCTGAAAAATAAAAAATTTTAAAGAAAATATAAAAGAAAAGAAAAAAATGAATGAAAAAGTTGAAAACACACCACACCCACATGTTGCAAAAAAATTGGATAAAAGGGAGGAAAAAGTTGAAAAAGCAAAAAGGGTGAAATAAGTGAAAAGTGGAGCCACAAGTATGTAGTGTCAAGGAGGGTTTAGTAACTAAAATATCATATTTACCATACCCATCCTGAAGCCTACATTACAATCCGAATAAATTCCTATAGTGATCCTAGCATGACTATCTGAAGAGCCGAAGTAGAGAAAATAAAGGCAAGCCTATGGTATCTGATGTGCAGTATTTGAAACTTCCGAGTGAGAGTGAGAGTCTTGATTGTTTTAGTCCTAAGTTCCATATTTTCATATATCTGTGCGATGGGGACTTCATTTGTTGTGAGGGTACATGGTTTGTGTTTTATGCTTCCAATTGTCTATGTGAAAAGCATTGGTAATAACTTAATTCTCTACTAATAACTAGAGGACATATCTTGATCCTTGTTTATCATGGTTTGTGGTCACTTGATGTGCATAGCTGATTTGGTTTACATGGAGACGGGTCAACAGTTGTTTGTGTACATAGTTGCAAGTTTTGATTGGTATTGACTGTAGTATCCTAGATTTATTTTCTAGTTAAGCATCATTTTTTGTTTTGTTTTCTTTGCCTGAGGACATGCAAAAGTCTTAAGTTGATGGTATTAATGTGTTGTGAGTTTACAGTACTTTCGACGCTTAAAATTAGGAAAATAGCATAGACTTATGTATGTTTATACGAATATGAGGTGTTTTACTTTATTTTTTGGAAAAATAGGTGTTGGAGAGAAAATATGCAAAAGTTGCAGAAAAGAGACCAAGTACTAATCTCAGTACAAGTCGTACCAATATTGTACGAGCCATACTAAGACTCGTAGAAAAGCTTAGAAGATTGGTACAAGGAAAAGGCAAAGTACGACTCTCAATATGAGCCGTACCATCATGGTATGAGACATAACTTGAGTCGTAGAGTACTTCAGAGAAACTTGCACAGTTGAAGTTTCCTAATACGGGTAGTAATTACGGACCGTAGCATCTACTTACGACCCGTACCGGGAGCCATGAAAAGCTTCAGTGATTTTTGGGACTTGGCAGATCTCATGATACGACAAGTTGTTGTGAGCCATGTAAGCAAGGTACGAGGCATACCAAGACACTCGTAGAAATATTAAGAAGATGTCAAAGTTCTCAGAGCCAAACCACGACTTGATTGTATGACTCGTAGGATCATGTTACGAGTCGTACCAGATGCCAACGCTTAGCAAATTCTGCAAAAGCCAAAGGATGTAAGAGACAAGGAATGACCCCTACAATCCTGTTACGGGTCGTATGAGAAGTCGTAGGATGTGTCGGCGCCAGATTTGGTTATTTCCTTATTAACTTAGGAAAAGGATTTTATTATCTGTATAAATACTTTTTATGTTTTTTAATGGTAAATTTACAATTAGAATCAGTTAGAGGAGAATTATTATCAAGTTTGTAATTAGCTTTTGACAATATTGGAGAGCAATTCTTGAGATCATAATTTGGATTTCTCAATTGTTCTTGAATTTGTTCATCATATTTTCTTGCAATATTCAAAGAAGGTTTTCTTTAAATCATCATTATAAGTATTTAATTATGTGTTTGTCTATGAATACTAATTGTAATCTTATGATCATGAGAGGTTAAAACCTCCACAACTAGGATTGTAGGAACCATGGTGGATTAACAACTAGGGTTACACAAAGTAATTTGAAACCAATGCTAAATGATTGTATTTTATTCTCTTTATCTTAAATGTTTCTTAAAAAAGTGCAATGTTAGGACTTTCCCAAATTCTTTACTTGCTTGAACGTAAAGAAGTAGAGACTAGGAAAAGAGAACTACAATAAAACCTTGATTTTTATGATCATTGTATAACTTGAGTTGCGGTTGTAGGATAGTTAATTTGGAACAAATTGATAATGGTTCAACTAAAATCGCTCATGAGACCTAACCCGGTGATCGAGTATACTCATCCAATAGGGATGAACCAATCATTTGGATAAACCCTAGTTATCAGTTCTACAAGCATTGGGATAGATCACGAGTGTAAACCCAAAGTAGTTATGAACCCATGGAGAAAACTTACCCTAGTTAATTTCAAATCTTGATAAACAACAACTAATTTTCATGCTTGTTTTACAATTATTTTTCTATAAACCCCCTAATTTGGAGATAACATACCAAAAAGCTTAAATACCGGCATTAATCTAGTTCTTACCATATACCTTGTGGGTTCGACCCAACCTCTTTGTTGGGTTCTTTATTGATAATATCCACTTCATACTTTGTTAGGAGTGTGAGTTTGAGCGTTATCAGCCAATGACTCCCACAGGGCAGCAGTGGATGATACAGCATGAAACTGTTGCGGCTTCCCGTATTGATGATATTTCTGAGGTTGTGATGTTTTCAAGGCCAATAGCTGGACTGGTAATGATTGAAGAGGAGCATGACTTGTTTTGAGGTTCATCAAGATAAAGCCTCCCACCTTCTATGGTACCAAGGCGGAGGACACCTATGAGTTTATCATTGATTGTCATGAGAGGCTTCACAAAATAAGGGCAGTGGAGAAGTATGGGATAGAGTTTTTCACCTTCCAGCTGATGGGTGATGCTAAGCCTTGGTGGAGGGCTTTTGTAGAGTGCAAATCAGCGGGGTCACCACTATTGACCTGGACCCAGTTCTACTCCACTTTTATGGAGAAGTACGTACCACGTACCCTACGAGATCAGAGGGCGGGATAAGTTCACCACCATTGAGTAGGGAACCTCTTTGGTTGCAGCATACGAGGCCTGATTCCACTCATTGTCCAGGTATGCTCTACGCTTATTTCCCATAGAGGTGAGAGGATCAGGAAATTTGTTAAAGACTTGAATGTGGGTCTCTAGCTGTCAACCCTTTAGATGGTCTCTGCAGGTAAGACCTTTCAGGAGGTAGTTGAGTTTGTGAAAAATGTGGAGGGGGTGAAACAAGATGGTTATGCGAAGAATGTAGAGAAGAAGGATCAAAAGGTGGGTTCTTATAGTGGCTCTTTTGCTAGGACTCTGGTACCCCAGGGCTACTCGTAAGGCCTTATTCAATCAACCATGCAGGTATCAACTTGGGGTCCACCAGGGACTATTTCACGAATATCAGGTATAGTCAGGGGTACTCAGATAGTTCACTTGGATTTTGGGGCTTTCCTTAATTCCTCTGTTCCGAGTCAGAGACTGATGATCGAGAAGGTGTGTCATGAGTGCGAGGAGTATGGTCATATCCACAGATGGTGTCCCAAGTTTGGTCAGGGAAGGAAAATTATTCCACACCTAGCTCCTTGAGCTCCAGTTCCAGAAGAGGAGGGAGTGTGTTCAGCAGGGATCACCCACAGCGAGAGAGGGGCAATCAACCAACGGTTAGAGGTGGCACCTAGTCGGGTAGAGGAGGAGCTTAAGTTAGAAGGGCTGGCAATTAGTCCGGTAGAGGGGTTACACAGCCCAACAGGTGCGGGTCTCAGGCAGGTAATCAGGCCCACTTCTATGCATTTTCAGGTAGGCCCGAGGTAGAGGCTTCCAACACCGTTATCATAGGTATGATTTTTGTATGCGACAAAATGGTTATGACTTTGTTTGATCCTGATTCTACTTTTATCTATGTGTCTGCTTATTTTGCTTTGGGATTGAATCTTGCTTGTGACATACTTGATACTCCTATCCATGTGTCTACTCCTATTAGGGATTTTGGTGGATAGGGTCTGTCATGCTTGTATTGTTGACTTCATGGGTTGTGATACTTTGGTAGATTTGGTGATCTTAGACATAGTAGATTTTTATGTGATTCTGGAAATGAGTTGGTTGTCTCTGTACCATGTTATTCTGGATTACCATGCTACTATAGTCACCATATTTGGCCAAGGTCATCAAGGTTGGAGCGAAAAGAGAATTGTAGCCCTGCTCCTAAGAAACTCATCTCTTATATTCGTGCTCGGAAATTGATAGGGCGGGGGTGCTCAGCATTTTTATCTCATATTTGTGATACCAGTTCAGAGGGTTCTTCCATAGAATCGATCCTAGTATTTGTGAATTCTTAGAGGTATTTCCCATGGATCTACCTGGCATGTCGTCGAACTGCGATATTGATTTTTGCATAGATTTGGAGCTAGTGACCTGACTTTTTTTTATACCATCATATAGAATGGCACCAGTTGAGTTTAGGGAACTCAAGGAATAGTTGCAGGAACTGCTTAATAAGGGATTTATTAGGCCGGGTCTCTCTCTATGGGGTGCCCCGATCTTATTTGTCAAAAAGAAGGACGGTAGTATGCTGATGTGCATTGATTACTATCAGCTAAATAAGTTAACCATCTGAATAAATACCTTTTTTATCAAATAGATTACCTATTTGATCAGTTACAAGGGGAAGCAGTGTTCTCCAAGATCGGCCTAAGATAAGGCTATCATTAGTTGAGGATTCGTGCTGAGGATATTCTCAACATAGCTTTTTGGACTAGGTATGGACATTATGAGTTCCTAGACATGTCCTTTGGACTCACTAATGCTCTAGCAGCATTCATGAGATTGATGAATGGTATCTTCAAACCTTATCTAGATTCACTCATAATCGTGTTCGTTGATAATATCATGGTATATTCTAAGACTAAGCGGGAACATGAGAATCATCTAAGGATTGTGTTGGGATTGCTGAAGGAAAAATAGTTGTATGCCAATTTCACCAAATGTGAATTTTTGATGGAGTTGGTATCTTTTCTGGAACATGTAGTCTCCAATGAGGGGATTAAAGTGGATCCACAGAAGGAGGTGGTTCGAAACTGGGTAGGCCTACTACAGTGACAGAGGTTCGGAGTTTCGTGGGTTTTGCCAGTTATTACTGTCAGTTTGTAAAGGGATTTGCATCCATTGCCTTGGTGTTGACAAGGTTGACTCAGAAGGATATGCCTTTTAAATGGTCCGAGGAATGTGAAGAGAGTTTTCAGAAGCTCAAAAACCTGCTAACCACGACACCGATCTTGGAACTACTGGTGGAAGGTAAAGATTTTGTAGTTTGTTGTGATGCCTCACGGTCTGAGTTGCATGTTGTGTTAATGCAGGAAGAATAGGTCATTTCTTATGCTTCGAGATAGTTGAAGGTGCACGAGAAGAATTATCCCACACATGACCTGGAGTTGGTAGTGGTGGTGCTCGCTCTGAAAATCTGGAGGCATTACTTGTATGGGGCTCGTTGTGAGGTGTTCACAGACCAACACAGCTTGTGATATGTGTTCTCCTAGAAAGATCTTAATCTAAGATAGTGAAAATGGATGGAACTGCTTAAGGATTATGATGTTACCATCCTGTATCACCGAGGGAATGCAAACATGGTGGCAGATGCCTTGAGCCGGAAAGCAGAAAGTATGAGCAGTCTAACTTGTTTGGAAGCTACTCGGTGGCCGATTGCCAAAGTCCAGAAACTGGCGAATAGCTTGATGAGACTTTCATTGACAAAAACAGGTGGGAGACTAGCCAGCATGGAGGCTAATTCATCACGGTTATAAGAGATAAAAGTCAGGTAGTTTGAGGATACAAAATTGAGTTGGATTCGAAGCAAGGTCTTACAAGGAGAAGCTAAGGAAGAAGTGCTAGATGGCGAAGGTGTCATGATAATATAGGGGTATGTGTGTTTCTCCTAAGTTGATAAGCTGATTAAAACCCTCCTGTCAGAAGCTCACAACTCAAGGTACTCCATCTATTCGGGGGTTACTAAAATATATCATGACCTAAAACAGCATTACTGGTGGGGCAGGATGAAGAGGAACATTGATGATTATGTCACCCAGTGTTTGAATTGTCAGCACGTGAAGTACGAGCATCAGAAGCTTGGGGAAGTACTTTAGAGGATTCCCATCGTAGAGTGGAAATGGGAGCAAATAGCGATAGATTTCGTGGTTGCTCTCCTAAAGAAATTAGGAAAGTTTGACTCCATTTGGGTCATTATTGATAGACTGACTAAGTTTGCCCACTTCTTACCTGTTCAGGTGACTTACAATACTAAGAGACTGGCCAAGCTATATGTGAAAGAGGTTATTCAGTTGTATGAGGTGCTAGTTTTGATCATGTCAGGCAGAGGTACACAGTTCACTTCCCATTTCTAGAGGACTTTGCAGGCAGAGCTACGCATTAGGTTGGACTTGAGCACAGCCTTCTATCCGCAGACAGGCGGACAGTCGGAAAGGATAATTCAGGTTTTAGAGGACATTCTTTGGGCCTACGTTATTGATTTTGGTGGCCATTAGGATAAATTTTTATCTTTGATGGAGTTTGCTTACAGCAACAATTATCATTTGAGTATTGACATGGAACCATTTGAAGCTCTGTATGGGAGGAAATGCAGGTCTCCAATGAGATGGTTCGACACATTTGAGGTGAGGCCTTGGGGTAATGACTTGCTTAAGGAGTCCTTGGAAAATGTTCCAGTGATTTAAGAATGTTTTGTAGTTGCTCAAAATAGGAAGAAGCAATATGCATACAAAAGGTAAGGAACATAGAGTTCATGGTAGGAGAGCAAGTATTGCTCAAAGTCTCCCGCATGAAGGGGGTGATGCGGTTTGAGAAGCGGGAAAAGCTTAGCCCAAGGTACATTGGGCCATTTTAGATTCTCCGACGTATGGGGGAAGTGGCTTATGAATTAGAATTGCCACCAGCACTGTTAGGAATACATCAAACCTTCCATGTTTTCATGTTGAAGAAATACCATGGGGATGGACCATATATAATCAAATGGGACTCGATGTTGCTGGATAAGAACTTTTCCTATGAGGAGGAGCCCATGTCTATGGTATATCGAGAAGTCCGCAAGTTGAGATCAAAGGAGATTGCAACGATAAAGGTCCAGTGGAAGAATCGTCCAGTAGAGGAAGCCACGTGGGAGACCGAGGCCAATATGTGGAACAAATATCCACAACTATTTGTAGAATCTGGTATGTCCTCTTCCTTGATTTTGTATGCCATTCAGGGATGAACAGTGTTTTAATTGGTATCTAATATAATGATTTGTCTGTCATTATAGGGGAAATAAGACCGAACACCCATCTCTAGCCTAAGTGTTGGTGGGAAGGTGTGGAGTAAGTGTTAAGGAAAATATTGAGCTGGGGAATGGTTGTGTGCAAGAAATAGGAGATAATGGTTACGGGGGAACGATAAAGTGGAGGGTAACCGTTGCAGCGAGACCATTATTATGGTTGGAGGCCCACTATAACAGACTGGAAAATATACTATCGGATCTACTATGATAGTGTTTGGGGCACCATAGCGGGTCTGCTGAAGCAATAATGCAACCACTATAGCAGATGAAGGGAACCAGTAAGTGAGTTTTAAGTGGGATTTCAGGGGGTTTACCCCATTATTTCAAAAATGAACTGTGAGAACTCAAAGAGAATTCCCCATGCGCACCGCAGTTTTCCCTTTTCAAAGGTAAGAATCTTAGTCTATTCTCTTTATTTTGATGCCCTAACCCCATAGAATCAATACGCGGACCTATTATGGTGGAAATTCTAGGTTGAAAAGCCCTAGAACGATGAGAGTAGGGGAAATTGATTGGGTATTGAGGATTGATTGATTTCTAGGTCTGTAAGCATGCAATTGTTGCTTTCAAGGGTGAATTGGATAGTGCTAGTCAATCATTCCTAGAATTGCAGACCTAGAGAGTGGTAGAAATGGAGAATTTAGTGTTAAAACTACTTGAAAGAGGGTTTGGGGAGTAGAAAACCCATGAACTGCAGTTGAGTGATCATGGTAGGATTAGAGATGGTGAATTACTCATAGGTAATGATTAGAACCCCATGAAGCAGGTAAAATGAGGGTGGGGTTGAATTTCCAAAACCCTTGTTTCCCGAAATAGTTGGTTTATTTTTTGTTAATCTTTTGTTCTAGATTTTTAATGTTTGGAAAAGCTAAGAAAAGGCAAGACTCCATCAAAGTAACTTGAGATTCCCATATTCAACCAAGGTAGGTTATGGTTTAGCTGGAGTTAGACTTTGGATAATAGCGTACATGTGTGTGGAATGATTTTGTGTGAATTGGTCTTCAGATATTGCTTGTTGATGTAGTCTTTTGTTGAATTTTATCATTCAACGATTAGCTGTGAAATCATTATTTATGTAACGTGGAAGTCGGATGCTAAGAGGTTGTTTATATTCATTTGTATTTTTTGAAACGTTATTCATGAATTATGTGAGTAATCGAGTTAAGGGAGGTAAGATGAGGCCTTCCGAGGGTCAATAAACTAACTGAGTGGTAAAACACTAAGATATGTGAATGAAAGTGGATAATATGAATGTCCTAAGATGAGTATATGGTGCCCTAGGGGAGCATCCGGGCAAGCAATGATGGTTGAGTGGCTCGTGTCGAGGAGAGCATTCAGATGAGCAGATGAGTGGGAGCGGATACCACACCAGTACAATACATGGATTTCTAGAGTCTCTTACAAGTCATTATTGAAAGGGAAGAAATAAGACCCTTTGCATGTGTGTACATCGATGATCAGTGATTGAGTGTTCATGATGATGTGATGGAGGCGTATGCCCGGCATATCACTATTCGTTGTATTATTTGATGAAATGTAAGAAGTAAGATCAGACTGAGAATGTGAGTACCTGATTGAACTGAACTCATGGTCATGTATTTTGCGCATTTGAATTGTTGATGTGGTTGTAATGATTTGATAGTTAGGTGAAGTTAAATGAGGACTGGTGATGAGTTGTGAAACCTTTTGTGAATGATTCATTCTGTATTCCTTGTGGTTATGATGTGTCGATTATTTATGGATGACTATGAATAGCGTGGATGATCATAATAAATAGTATGTTGAAAGAAGTTAATAGAATAGTCAGTGTGCAGCTAAGTCGAGCTACTGCCAAGGCAGTACCGCTAAAGAGAGGCCCAATCCAATGAGCAGGCCGGCTAGAACACTGAGCAGATTTATTTTCTGAATGAGTATTGTCTATTGAAATGGTGTTCTGAGGTAATCTCATATTGTTGTTTCATATATATATGTTATTATTTGAGGTCAGACGATGATGCCAACCAGTATTATGTTTTGTCTGACGCTACACCTACACTTCTTTTCTGAGTGCAGAATCCAATCCCGATAGCCCATCTCGCCCTCATATTTAGAGTAGCAATAGAGTTATATAAAGGTGAGCGATTCAAGATGTACTGAACAACTCTTCCGCGACTGATGTCTCTAGGTCAAACTCTTATTGAATTTTTTCGTTTTCTTTCTCTTTTGGATTACACTTAGACAAAGATAGGTAGGTGTCCTTGTGTATCATTACTATCAGGTTCTTGGAGTGTTTTTATAGCAAATTATTTTTGTTTCATTTATTTATATTGATGTTCCATTAATTATTTTCATATGTGTCTTATTCATACTAAATGTCAATGGTTTTGGATAATTAGTTGGGAATTGTTGGTTCGTCCACCAGGGGGTTAGTGTACAATCACAGTCATTTGGGTCATGACAATTAGTTATGTACTATTTTTTCTCTTATTTAATTGTATAAATAGGGGTCAATTGTATAGATTCATTCATTCAAAAATACAAGAAGGAAAATATTTTATACTGTTTTATTTATTTTTACATGGTATCAGAGCAGGGTTAAATTTTTTCATTCTATTTTCCTTCTTTTTCTTAATTTTTTGAAATGTTTATTTTTGAAAATTTTCAAGTTAAAACCACTGAAAAGAGTGGTGCAATTCTTGCAACTAATATAGTGAATTCATCACATGCTTTCTACATTCACCCTTCTGATTATCCCGGCATGAACCTTGTCTCCACTATCTTTGATGGTAAGGGATATGGTGGCTGGAGAATGGCTGTATTACTTATCTTTCAACTAAAACAAACTAGGATTCATTGATGGATTCCTAGTTGCTCCTGCTGATATAAATCTTCAAAAGGCTGGTCTAGATATAATGACATAGTCTTGTCATGGTTGCTAAATTCTCTTTCAAGGAGATTGTTGAATCTGTTTTATACTCCAAGAATGCCAAATTTGTGGTTTGACTTGGAAGATATATTTGGTCAGGCCAGTGGTGCAAAATTATTTCAACTTCAAAAAGATGTAAATGTTGTAATTCAAGGAAATTCCAGTATTTCTATTTATTTCACAAAGATGAAGAGTATATGGGATGAGTTAGATGCACTAAATACTTTTTCTTCTTGCAATCGTGAGTGTCTGTATGTGGAGAAAAGAAAAAAAATTGTTAAAGCTCACCAAGATAAATGGCTGCTTCAATTTCTTATGGGTATAAATGACATTTTCATAGGGGTTAGAAGTAATATTTTGCTATCCTACCCTCTTTTCACTATTGGTCAGGCTTATCTCTTGTTATCTAAGATGAAAAATAGAGGAAAATTCATGTCACTCCTTCTTAACTAGGAGAATCAGCTTCTTTCTTGTTGCTAATTCTTGAAAGAAGAGGTTCAATGACTATAAATCTCAACATGAAAATCTTGTTAAGAAAAATTCTCTGGTGTGTAATTATTGCAAGAAGATAGGCCATGACATCGACCACTGCTATAAGATACATGTTTTCCCCCTAATATCAAATTCACTAAATCTAGAAAATACCAAAAGGGGTCTATTGTTGGTAATGTTTTTAGCACAAGAGAAGGATCGCAACAAGGTATAGAGAATGCCTCTGATCTAAACTTTTTGATTCATGAAAATGTTGCACATCTCTTGCAACTTTTGCAAAAGCTAAATCAGAAGAATGTAGGGAATGCCGATGCATCTGCAAATATAACATGTGCTAGTATGACTAAGCTCATTAATTTTTATAATTACTTATTTAAAGTTGACAGTGATTCTTGAATATTGGATAGTGGAGCATCAAAGCATATGACTTTTGATAAAAGTTTCTTCACTAATTTAAATCTTCTTCCTAGGCCTGTTATAGTAACTCTTCCTAATTCTCACAAAGTGAAAGTTACTCATTCATGATTTGTTTCTCTCTTATATAATCTAACTCTCCAAAATGTTCTATGTATTCCTTTGTTTAGGTTCAATCTTATTTCCATTCACAAATTGGGCAAACAACTTCAGAAATATGTACTCTTCACCCCTAATATTGGCTTCATGTTGCAGGGCCCTTCACTGAAGAGCCCTTAGGTGCTTGGTAAAGAGCAAGAAAGTCTATACATTCTCAAGTCAAGTCACCCAACAATTTCTACAAAGAGCCTACCTAGTTTCAGTCCTTATAGTCTGTCTTTTTCTAGTTTTTTAGGAGATGTATTTACTTCTTGTTCAAATTATTTTGATTCCACTGTAAAAGAAAAACTATGGCACTATAGACTGGGCCATATGCCAATGACTAATATGAAGAAAAAACTTCCAGTTTCTACATCTTATTCAAAATTCTCTTCTCCTTGTGTTATTTGTCCTATGGCAAGGCAACCAAAGCAATCTTTTCCTTCTAGTGTTATTTTCACTAAAGCTATATTTGATCTAATACATGCGAATACTTAGGGTCCTTATAAATCTACTATATATGATGGATTTAGATATTCTCTTATAATTATTGATGATTTTAGTAGAGCTACTTGGACTCTTCTTCTTAATACTAAATCAAATGTTTTTCCTGTCCTTCAATCTCTTCTTTCTATGGTTAAGAGACAGTTCAATTCCAAAGTTAAAATTATAAGAACTGATAATGCTTTTAAATTGGAAAATGGGAAAGTTTAATTTGATATTTTCCTTTTCAAAGGAATTGTCCCTCAAATATATGTTTACACTCTATAACAGAATGGAGTAGTGGAGAGAAAATCTAAGCATTTGTTCAAAACATCAATTCTATTTCAATATCATCTTCCTATTAGCTATTGGAGGGAATGTTTATTAGCTGTTACTTACCTCATAAAAATATTTTCTTCCAGTGTATTGAATTTCAAGACTCCCTTTGAGATTCTATTCAAAGTTAAATCATCTTATACTCTAAAATATTTTGGATGTTTGTGTTTTGTTTATACTCCTCCTTTAAATAGAACTAAATTTGATTCTAAAGCTTCACCTTGTGCATTTATGGGACATCCTTGTGGAAAAAAGGGTTATAAGGTCTTGGATCTACAAACCAAAAAAATTTTAGTTTCTAGGGATGTGATTTTTCATGAGGAATACTTTCCTTTTCTTTCATATCTGTTTTACATCCTACTTTCTTCCCTTCTACTATATCTACTTCTTCTGATTCTCTCTCAAAATTTTATTTTCCTTCGTCAGATTCTCCTTATGATCATGTGCATGTTTCTGATAATGCTTCTATGCGTACTATCCTACCTCAATATCTATCTACTTTCAATGATACTTCACATATTCCTTCCACTTCTGATATGCCTGCTAGCAATTCTCCTATATTGTCTATTGTTCAAACTATAACTTAGAAAATCTTCTAGGAATCATAAGAAACCTGATTATTTGGAAGATTACATTTGTAGTGCTCTTTACCTTATAGATGTGACTTCTACATGTTTTCTAAGTCCTGTTACTCCAGATTTCTTATCTTTTAGTGAATTATCTCTAAAAATCGAGTCATGCATTACTAGTATACAGGAACTTGTTAACTATATTCAGGCAGCATGATATCGCCCAAGCGTACGTGGTCGTTAAGTAATATAGGATTTTGAAGTCCAGATATCATACCCAACGGACTTGTTAATTTAATCATTATAAGGTTGTCGCTTTAATTTCACTAATCTACCAAGCAGTAATGAAGATTAGTTTGGAAAATTGAACTACTAAAACTTCAAATATAAAATTAACTAAAAACAGTTGTAAGCTTGATTATATTTCAATGATGGTGAAAGATTAGGGAAATGACACTTGGTTGATTTCAAGTTGAGTTTTCAAGACGTAATTAAACTGATATAATTCTTCCTATGATTGATAGTTGCAAGTTACTATCCCATTTCTTGCCACTATACCTAGTATCCAAGAACTATTTCATGAACCCTAACGCCTATATTTCTATGGTCGCAGGAGAACAATAAAATGACGATTATGCCTACTTGTATTTCAACTAAACAGGGTTGAAGGGTATATCCGTATCCTCAACAACAAATTCTATCCTATCATCAATGGGTTCAAGGGTCTTTGAATTCCCGTTCTGTATTTATTTTTAATCATTTTGATTCCCTTTCCCAAGTTCAATCGAAAGCCAACGGATTACTTACAAGGTGATCAATCTTATAAATAATAAATTAACACAAATAAATATAAACAACCATAATTGAAGAATCAAAACCAAATTTAATTAGTCTTTCAAACAATCAACCATTCACCATGGCCAAAACCCTAGAATATAAATTTAGCCACTCATAGACAAGCAGAAAAAATAATACTTAGTCATCATCATATGAAAATACGAAGTAAAGAAGAGAAAACCTAGTTGTAGAACTGTGTCTTCCTTCCAAATGACTTACAAGCTTTTATAAATGAACTACGAAATGTAAAAATGATTAAAAATTGCTCCAAGATGTAAAAACTGCTTAACAAATAAACTAAGGCCCCTATTTATACATGAGCCTTCAAATGACGCTTCTATCCTTCAAAACTTGACTTTAAAATTAGCATTTTCTGTACAGGCCCATATATCTCGCCACATACTTGGTCAAATTTCCAATAATTTTCGCTCCGGGGAAGGTCTGGTGCAACACCCCCTCTATCTCGCCAAGGTATTCGTCAAATTTCTCTAAGTATGGACACCTCACATGCGGGGCACCACTCATCTCGCCATGTCTGTGAAGTTCAATTCTCTGAAGTTCAAGGGCGGGTACACCATCCTGAAGTTTTGTTCTCTGAAGTTCGGGACTTGGTGCGGGCGTCAACCATAGCACCAGGCACTTCAGTTTCTCAAATATTCACTTCTTGCATCATTTTGAGCCTATTTTGCTTAGTTTCCTGCTCAAATCATTTTTCAGCGCATAAAACACTCACATACATGAATCTATGAATAAATTAAGAATTATGAACTCAAAACATGATCAAATATAGGTAAAAATACGTCAAATGGGTATAAAAATATGTCCAATATCACCACCCCACACTAAACCATTGTTTGTCCCCGAACAAGCCTCAAAACATACCTAAACTCATGTTTCACCATCACACTTGACACCTCTATCAACTCATACTCAACCAACTATCATGGATCATTCATAGAGTGGTTTATCATCATACAACAATTCTCACAAAGCACATAGAAAGATTTCACAATCAAGAACACACAACCTCTATAAATAACTCATCTTTTCAACACAAAGGGACAACATGATTAAGTGTGACACATGCAACAAGTAGTACACTGAATTATACCTCTTGTGCCCCTCACTTTTAGTGATGTTCCTCTCTCAAATTTATCAATGTAAAGACATGGAACACAATAAGTAAGGCATACTCACACTCAAAAATGATGTAATGCACATATATTTAATCATACTATAGGCTTTCCCTTCATGTATGTTTAGAATATCTAATTGCTTCAAGAAATTAAGATCACTAGGACTTTTCTTGGTTATAATGTCGGTTAAGGGACGGGTAGAATTGACATTTCATTTTATAGTTACTACCACCCTAATCACTTTTAAAATATATTTCACTTTTTTTGTCCACCGCTTTTTTCTTGTTTGTTCACCCTTCATCTACTCACCTTTGTCTTTTCTTTTTATGCCCCATTTTTCACTACTTGACTGTTAGTTTTATAATCATAGAATCACTAAAGTTTTGCAAATAAAGCTCTCTCTTTCAATTCCCTAGCAGCAAGTAGACAGTACAATTTTTATGGGCACCCCTTCTTCTCACTTTTCTTTTTTTACCTCAACTTTTTCTTTTTCCCTTAACATTATACTTAGGTGGATCTTTACTTTTAAGTCTCAAAATGTCTAAGACTACCTTAGATCAATAAGTCTATAGTCTCAAAGAGGAATTAAGCTACTATTGAGTCTAAGAAAGAATAAGGCTTTTAGGCTCAACGAGGGTAACTAGAGAGAATGACTAGGAATGTAAAACAACTATAGGAAAAAATGGTTTCTTCAAATAAATGCCTTGATCATCCTACCAACTAGTTATCCTAAATACACTAAGGCAAGTTCTAGATGCTATAATATATACATACAAAGCAATTCAGCTCACCTCTCATGGCAATAAGAATCTAATCAGTTTCTACAGCTACACATTCACACAATCATATTGAATGACAAGTTTAATTCATTATTAATATGTTGAGTCAAATTAAAAAGATATGTGTGTCTCTCATGAATCCTCACTCATGTAATCAAGATTACCACTCTATTCACTCCAGCATAGCAGCTAAGCAGAATATCAACAAGCATACAAGCAGATGACCTACAACTCAATCCTAAAAAAAGGTGACAAATCTTTCCTTAAGACGGTCATCATCCATCTATCGTAGGGAAACATCATTAGTCTACGACTACAAAACCTTCTATAAATGAAAAAATTTACCTGATTCAAAGTTCCCTCCTTCAAAAAAGAACCGACATCATAAGAAAAACCAAGGACGGGTGAGACATGCCACTTTTCAAAAAAATATCAAACAACGACTTGGTGGCATACTCACCCTTAACCTCAAAATTATGGAAGACATACCCTCACCCCACACTTAAAGTCTTGCTCTGTTCTCGGAGAAACTAAAATTAAGAATCAGATTAGAGTGAGAAATTACTCCATGAGGCTCTCTAGGGCCTAGCTATCAGCATGTCTCTTGGATTCATGGGTCGCACGACCCCATACTTAAGCTAAAGACATGTTCCTTAGCTTTATTTTTGGATACTCAGACTTCCCATGCTCTGCACATAAAACAACAAAAGATAAAAGTGACACTATATAAAATAATAAAAACTGCACTATTATAAAATTGGGTTGCCTCCCAACAAGCGCCTGATTTAACGTCGCGGCACGACGCCATCAAATTTCACCACTTTTCCTTCCATTTTGAGCTTATAAATTTCACCCCTAGTTTTTTTTTCAATTTTCTGTTATGCTCAAGGGGTGGTGGGGTAAATATGAAGGGACCAAGTAATAGATCTTGTCTCTTTCCCTTCTTAGCCCTTAAGTAAGGGATGTAATAATGTGTCGTTGGCATAATAAATTTTACTAATATAGATGTGTTGTTCCTCATCTACACATTTCTCCATAGGCTTGGAAGGCTCTATTTATAGGTTGCCAACCAAACAAAATGTCGAAAAGTATTTAGAATGAAGATGATAACGCTCAAACCACACTTCCAACTGAAGTATGAAGTGGACGTTGTCAATAAAGAACCCAACTAGAGATTGGGGTCGATCCCACAGGGAATATGAAAGATCTAGATTACAGCCAGTACGTGAACTTGTATGGTAATTACTTCACAATGGGGGGATTCTAATAAAAATCAATAATTGAAATAAACAACAGTCAAGATTATATTTGTGAATCAATAATTAAAGGATAACTAGGGTTTATGTTCCCCATGGGTTCATAACAGCTTTGGGTATACACTCGTGAGCTTTACCAATACTTACTTACAGAACTAATAACTTAGGTTCATTCAAAAGATCGACCAATCCCTATTGAATGACTATCCTTAATTACTCGACCAAGTCTCATGAGTCAAACTAACTGTTATCACTAAGTTTCGGATATAACTATCCTGCGACCACAGCTCAAGTTAATACAATGATCATCAAGATCAAGGCTCTGTTGTAATTCTCTTTTCCTAATCTCTACCTCTTCGACCAAAGCAAGTAAAGAATTCAGGCACTTCCTAACGTTGCGCATCGCTAAGAATCATTAAAGATGAAGAGAATACGATATAATTAATTAGTATTGGTTTTAGACTCATTTTGTGCAACCCTAACTTGTTAATCCGTCATGGTTCCCACAACCCTAGCTATGGAGGTTTTAACCTCTCGTAGTTATAAGGTTGTGATTTCTGTTCATTATTGAAGACATAAAACAATAATTACAAAGATGATTGAGAAAAACAATTCCTTCAATTAATCCATGAAATCTTGAATAACAAGTAGCAAGAACAAGATGAATTCAAGAAAAGATTGATCACAAGATTGAACCAACTCAATTCTCTCTTTCCATGATGTGAAATTTCTTACTACAATGTTTTCCTACTAAAATTAAGTCTATTCGTCGTCCTCTATGAAAAATAAAACATAAAAAGTATTTATAGGGACACAAGAATCCTTTTCCTAAACTAACAGGATTGCTTTCCATATCTGTAGCCGACCTCGTCATGAGTCCACCTACGACTCGTAGGGGCTTCTCACGGACCGTGGCATCAACTCATGTCTTGAAGTGTTGGCTGAATTTTGGATAAGTATTGGGACAAAGTATGATTCATACCAACATCCTACGACTCGTACATTGCACCCGTGGCTTGATCCTGATATTTTGAACTTTATCTAAACTTCACCACGACCGGTATGATACGACTCATACCTTCAATCACGGGTCGTAGGGTACTCTCGTACTGATAATCAGCCTCCCGTGAAATTCTTCTGGATTTCATCACGACTGACTTACCACGACTTATACCACCATGGTACGATCTGTGACAAGTCTCAAGGGATCAGTCTTCCAGGTTAAACTTTCAGCTTCTCATCAAGTCCCTTAGTACGACTCGTAGGTCCATCATACGGATCGTACTATGGACTGCACTTTTTGCTCTTTTTTGAACACTTTTAGCTTCCTTTTACAATTTATTATTCCAACACTATTTATCCTAAAATCAAAGGAAAAGTGCCTCATATCCACATAAATGCACCAAAGTCCATGCTTTTTTCTTAGTTTTGAGTGTCAATAGTGTTGTAAATCCATTGCACATCAACACCCTCAACTTAAGACTTTTGCATGTCCTTAGGCAAAGAAAAAGAAAAACTAAACACGACACTCAACTAGAAAATAAACTTAAGATACTACAGCCAAAACTCAAACAAATTTGTGCA
>JACEIK010000439.1:117254-128756 GCA_018107945.1 Datura stramonium | reverse complement strand
ATCCAAGTCTCATATAACTTCAATTAGAGCTTCATATGGGTAAAAGATCAGCAATTTACTTGCTTTATTGACAATTATGCCCCTAATAGAATTATAGAAATGGTCGCATCTTCCAAACTTTTTCTTTTTCTTTTTCCTATATAGAATTAGAATTTATATAGAATTAGAATTTACAATATAAATCTTCAAAGTACAGAATTTGGAGAAGATAAATTTAGACAGTGTGATAGTAAACCCTAAAGCTTCATAGCTTTATCGCCGCTCTCGTCCTTACATCTCACTCAAAGCTCCTTCATCTTTTTGCTCTATTTTTGATGCCTAGTTTTCAGGTACCCATCTGTCTCTTCTCTCTTCTTCTGCTCAATTTTGAGATTATATCGCTTTTTTCTCACCATTTTTTTCTTACTTTTCTTTCTGATTAGTGAAGCTGGGGCAAGTTTGTGGTATATTTAACTATGAATTTGTGCTGCATGTAGGTTTTTTCGAAGTGCTGTATATATTAGATTGATTTCTAGTTAATTGACTGCTGGTAGGTGAAATTAGGTACAGGAGAGACGGTAGGGTTTTAGGTACTGGGTAGGGCTTTGGCAATGTTGAAGTTATTGAATTTTTGGTTGCATAGCTGTTAAGATGCTGTGTTGCTGAACTGTTCATTTGTCTTGATGTTCCCGTGTTTGAAATTTATGACAGGTTGTGGTTTCTGTTTGCAGATTGTTCAAATTGTATTAAATAAAAAAGCTAAAATGAAATTATAGAAACTAGTTAAAATGATTGAATGAACTTTAGGGATAGTTACAAGGCGTTTGCTTTATTTTTTTTCCAAGTTTTTGAGTTTTTCTGTTTGAAAACATGTCTGTTTGAGTTCAAATAAATAGTTTTTATCAATTAGAAAGTGTTGAGGGAGTTTCTCATCTACTTCCACTCGCAAATCTCAGGAAAAAAGGTAAACTTCAAGAATCCAAGCAGATTTCATCTTCCACAAACATTTTCTGGCTCCTTAAGCTGGGTCTTTACTAGATGTCCAAATGTACCAAGTCCGTGTCATGTAACATAGGTAAGATGGTTTCTAGTCTATTGAAGTGGATCCATTTTCTGTGGTCTTCTCTCTTAGGGCTTTGTACTCTTTCTTAACGTTTTTGGGTGAATGTAATGTTTGGAAGATTATAAACAATATTGGGACCAAGTGGCTCGCTTTCCTCTTGTCCTCTTTTGCCAATTGGTGATGCGCACTAAGTTTGACCTTTGGGTTAACTATGTTGTTGTTAGATGGGCGTGAATTTAGCTGAGTATAACCTTTAAGGTGTGTATTTTTGCAGTTTGTACTTTAATGGTGGGTCTAGTCAATATTTGTTATGTTAATACAGTTCTTTTTTCTTGTTGGTGTTGGTGTTGGTGTCTGTGTCTCTAATTTTTTAAGGTAATTGTTGGTTTAGCAATAAAGATTCATATGAGGTTACTTTTTGATGGTTGGCTCTCTATGCTATTCTATATCTTTGTACATCTTATGTTGGCCTTAGTGTTTTTTTGCTTGGCACTTCTTAACCAACCTTTTTTTTGACGATTGCATGTTGTGAACGACTTCAAGCATATCTTTTGGTAGAGGATGAGTACTTGGTTGAATTTAGTCATAAGTTACTGGATATTTATCTTTAATTTGTTGTTATTAGGTGAAGTAAAGCTGATGTTAGTTTCACCAGATATTCTAACAGCCAGTTTCTTCTTTGTTATTTTTGGTTTTTGTTTGGGTCAAGTAAATGAATTTTGTTTGAATAGTACATAGTGTAGTCAATTCCAAAGTGAACAAGTTTGCACCTGGTATACATTAAACTTGACTTTACTTTTCATAGTTAAAAGTAGAATTGCAACCTTCTTTATAGTTCATGCTCTTACTCCCCTTTTTCTTATTTGAAGATATACCTGCCAGCCTGAGGTTGTGAAGCAATAAGTTCCATAAACATGAGTAAGAAAAAACCACAGGTGTTCCTTGATGTTTCTATCGATGGAGATCCAGTTGAAAGAATGGTTTTTGAGGTATCAAGCTATCCACTAGCTGGCTTTGTTATCCCCACACATACGTATTTGAACTCACATAACCAGATACTTACAGTTGACTCCCCTTGAGTTCTCTTATTTGCAGCTTTTCACTGATGTTGCTCCAAAAACCGCAGAAAATTTTCGTGCACTTTGTACAGGTGACAAATATAAGAGTGCTGCTCATGTATCATATATTAATCTAAGCTTTTTAGATTGGTTTTCTAGTTACTTCTATTCTGTGACCTCTTATCCTGGCCATATTCCGCTGATTTCTTCCTTTAATATACTTCCGGCCTGCATTCAGACCTTATTTTTGTATTCATTGTCTTGAGGTTCCATAACATGACTTTTTGGCTCAGTGCTGCAGAATTATTGTCCCAAATGTAGAAATTATTAGTGATAAACTCAATCAGACCGATGGAACGGGGACTCACTTTGAGTAATTTTTAGTTCTTTTTGCTTTTTGGCAGATCCAAAGTTGTATTTCTTTTTTGGTGCTGAATTGTTACATGCCACCTTTCTTGCTGTCTTTGAATTTCTCTTAATTGTGCTGAAATGCTTTCTTATATGATGCTTGCCCGTTTTAAAGTAACTACCCCATGAGAAGAAGATAGGTACTATACTTTATCAAAAAGACAAAAAGAGGATAGATAATGAACTGACTGGAAAATCTTTTGTAAGCTAACTAGCAACTCCACGTGAAAGGAAGATGTACACTGACCAGCAAAGAGTTTATGGATAAAGAATCTCATAGTGCAGGTGCCAGGTAGATAAAATCCCCTAGATGGTCACTTTCTTCATGGAAGTTTGTCAGCTCAGTCTTAATATTTTTATTTCCCAAGAAATTTTTAAATATAGAAGTGGCTCAAGTCACCTTAACAAGTTCCTTTGCTGGGTTGGCTGGTTGCTGTTGGCTGTCGGTTCAAGGTGCCAGGGTCATTAGTTCCTTATGTCATAAATAATTTGGTGACATGACTAGTCATCTAGCGGGAACTGATCTTTGTCTACTTCCCTTTCTTGGATGCTTTATCCATCTCCATGTTAAGTGCTGTGGTATCCTCAACTGATATAGGAAGAAATTGTTATTCATCAGGGGAGAAAGGAGTCAGCTCTAAGACGGGAAGACCGTTGCATTATAAAGGAACCTTTTTCCATTGCATTCTCAAGGGATCTGTGGC
The DNA here is from genome assembly GCA_018107945.1 of Datura stramonium. Taxonomy (NCBI): domain Eukaryota; kingdom Viridiplantae; phylum Streptophyta; class Magnoliopsida; order Solanales; family Solanaceae; genus Datura; species Datura stramonium. The sequence goes on along the minus strand of JACEIK010000439.1, from coordinate 125,544 downwards.
TCAGGTATGTTTGTAGGCTCTGGGTATGCTGGTTCTATTGACATGTAGTTTGAATGTGCTCCATTGCACAGTTACCTTAGAAGTGCTCCATTGCACAGCTTTTAGCTTTGTGATTGAGCACGGGTAAGAAGTGGTGTTTCCTTTTAGTCAGATGTCCTTGTTTATGCTGTAGGATGCAGGGCTGATGGTCACAACTGCATTTCTTGTGATGTAGTTTAAGGTTGTGCTAACTGAGTTGTTCGTCCTCTGTATCAATGAGCTTCAGCATATTAAAAGGCTCGTTATTCATGTACTTTTATGATAGTTGATTAATTGTGTTTTTCCTTCTCTATTTCAGGCTGGTGACTTGCTGAGACAAGATGGTATGCCTTTGATCAACATACCACATTAAGTTTTGTGTATACTCAGCTTTGGTCAGCTAAAAATGCAGTGTTTGTTTGACTAATCTCAGTTGATGCTTAAGTACTAATTTTGAGTTTAATCTTAACCATTTGTATTTTGGCCCTAATAAGAAAACCGTAGGTGAAATGAGATTAGCGAAATTGAGGTACCTGCATGCAGACAAAGACAATGCTTATGTTTTGGCTTAGTCTGTCTGGGAATAGATAGATGATATAATATACAGAACTAGAACGGATGGAATATAGGAGCACTACACTTCTCAAAAAAATATAGGAGTGCTACATTAGTAATATACAGAAGGGAGCAGCTACTAATGAAAAAGTCTGATAGTAGGGTTGTATACCTACATTTATATGTGAGTGAATATTTGGTCTCTAAAGCTCTAATATATCCGAAAGATGAATGGTACAGAAATATAGGTGTTAAAATTAATAGTCATGATTAGAAATGATCAGATCTTACAGCAGGGCCAATGAGGACTAAGCTGAACAGAAAATAATATAAGCAAAGATCTATATAGAATATACTGACTAGTTGGGATTAAGACTTGAGTTTGTTACTTTACGTCTAGATGCTCATATGTCCACGTGAAATTAAGTACTAGATTTGACAATCTTTGTTTTAGAATCTCTAATTCTAATTGAAATGAAATGACCTGAATAGAGTGAGCGAATCAGTGAATTCTTGTAATTAGCCCCAACTAATTTGGGATTGAGGCATAGTTGAATGATTGATTGATGTGATATTGTTGCTTTATTCCATAGACAATGCTCTCATCTGTTTGAGATCTGCAGCTTATTAAGTTGGAGCAGATGCCATACCTCTTCATCTTCCATCTTCGCCCTCCTCTCCACACTATATTGTTCTTCACAAAATTTCCAATATGTCCTATCCTTGGATGTAGGAAACCCTAGACTCAGGCATTTGAACCCCGCTCCCTTTCCAGAAGCTATGATGTTACGAAGGAATCATGGTCCATAGTTGGTAATAGAATTTGTTGTGTATGATAGTATCTCTGTGTGTTATTTTTTTGTTATGTCCTAGGAAAAAGTACGACGTTAACCAGTGAAACGAATTATATAAGCTTCTTCCCGTGGTATGACCAGCGACACTGAAATATGAGTAAAATGGCATGTTGTAGTCTAGTTATGTCAATGCCATTGTTGTAGACCAATTGAAAGGGATGTAGCGCATGGTAGCACCTTTCTTTGAATGGTCTCTCAGTTGAGGACATTAATTGGCTGCAGTTTGTATCTGGCATTCCCTTTACATTTGTGAGGATAAGCATTCGGTAATGTGAAGGAAACTTGGATGAATTTAAAAGTGAATAAGTATAGTCTAGAGCCTCGAGAAAATAACAGCAACGGATGGAAAAGCAAACTGTTGGTATAAATGGTAGGCTTGAGTTGCTTTACATATTGAATTTGCTAATTGTAAATCCTGTTACCTTCTGTCGAGTTTGAAAATGATCCTCATATGCATATTTTAAGATGTAAAAATTTCTTGACTCAGTCAAACTTTGAAAGGCTGAAGAGGAGTACTGCAATAGGTTCTGGTTAAAATTCCGGAGTTAATGTGTCTACTTCTTTGCAGGGAACTATGGAGAAAGTATCTATGGGGAAAAGTTTCCAGGTGAGACCTCTTCTATTATTCCCACCTTTATTTTGGAATATGCCTCATTATCTTATGACTGCTTGATGATTGTCTCATGTACTGAATGAATGCCCTACTTCTTTTGGGAGATTAAGATATAATGAACAAATCAAAACGCAAACAACAGTGTGTGTATTCCTTTTAGCAAAAAATCATTTATCTTGAAAGAAAGTGGGTTTCCTTTTGTATTGCCTGTGAAGGTTGGGGCTGACTTTGATCTAATTCTACGCTGCTTCGGAGCTTCAATCCATTGGTATTGGACATTGTTCCTCTCAGATAATGGTAGGGGACATGAAGGCTATGTTGCCTGTGCTTTTGTCGATATTGTTTTTTGGTTTTCTACTTTATACTAGTTTGAGAATTCAAAATTTAACTTGCAGTTTGTTTTCTTTCCTAGAGATTTAAGCCTTGTTTTGATTGTTCTGTGTGGTTCATTTTGTTCAGAACAATCCCAGGGAAATCTATTATAACTTTACTGCAGAACTGAGGTAATTGATTATCAGATCAGAACAGTACTCAGCTGTATGGTAGAATTTCTGATTAGTTATCATTACCTAGAAAAACTGTCATGAGGGAAAAAATGTGGATTGACAAAGCTTGGCAATTTCTATTGTAGAAGAAATTGCCTGTTTGTAATTTTATGGTTGATAATACTTGTGTAATCTGTATACAGACATCTTATGTTCGTTGTATATTGACACCCCGACTATTCTTTGGGTCTAGGATCTTACAGAAAATCTTTTGGAAAGATTCAGTAATGGATCCTTTTTATCAGTTTCTAAATACATTACTTTAGAAGCAATTATAGTATAGCTTATGTTACTTTTGGAAATAATGTCTAATGAGAGGGAATACTTTACAAATTAAAATTATCTTGTTGGTCTCAGTTTGGTAATTCATGGTATAGTACTCGTACTCATATGCAATTAGTTGTCCGCCAATTGTCTAAATGAAATGTGTCTAGCATCACCTTTTGGAGCTGCAATATTTGCAGGACCCTCTAGGTTTTTCATTTTGATGTGATATCTTGAACTAATTAAATCAATTGTTTGAGAGGAAAAAAAAAGGCTCTGTAACAAGTGAAGTCAATTGAATATTTCAGATGAGTCGCCGAAGATAAAACATGATTCCCAAGGTCTACTATCTATGGCGATTGCTGATCGTGATACACGTGGTTCTATATTTTCCATCACCTTTCAGGCTGACCATCATCTTGACAGGTTTGTTATAATTTCTCAAAAAAGCGTAGTGCTTCTTGTAGATGCTGATTGTAATTTCCTACTCTGCTGGAAGCTTGCTTTTATGGATTGCTGCATTAACTTTTTCTTAACAGGAAATGTGTTGTCTTTGGGAAACTTATTGATGGTCTTGAAGTTCTTAAGAAGATTGAGAGTGTGGGAAATGAAGAGGGAAAACCTGATGTAACTGTGAAGATAATCAATTGCGGCGAGTTACATGATGGTGAGACTTCTGAAGTTACATTGCTCTTGGAAGTTTGCTTTGAAACATTCCTTTACTGTTGTTTTTCCCTGTAATTTTTGTTAATTGAAAAGTCTGCTGGTTATGAGGGTTTGTTTTATTTTACTCTCCTTGGCGCAGATAAGAGAAAGCTTAATAAATTGAAAAATGGGAAACACAAAAAATCCTCCAAAGAGAGAAGGAAAAAGAGGAGGAGATATTATACATCAGAATCAGAGAGCTCTACAGATAGCGATACTGAGTCTTCTGAGTCTGATAGTGATTCTGACTCGGATGTATCTTCTGATTCTGAAATTAGCTCATCAAGTGATGATAGACGGAGGAAGAGGAAGAGATCTAAACGAGACAGGCATAGACGTGCTAGAAGAAAGGAGAAGCGACGTGAGAAAAGGCGCAAAAGGCGTGATAAGAAGTCAAAACGCAAATCAAAAAGGTTGCTCTTCAGTATTCTATCTCTTGTCCCACATTTTGTTAAGTTGTACAGCTTTAGATGCCATGTGTTCAATAATGGGTGGTAACACTTGGAATATTTTCATTATCTCCGAAGATTAAGGTTTTGTGTCATCTCTTAAAAATGTCGGTAAATTTAAGAGGCTGAAGTTCTTTTCTTCTTTTCTTTCCAATATTCTTTTACCAGGGCATCAGTCAGTCTTTCAGAAAGTGAGAGTGGCAGTGATAGTAGTTCAGAGGATGATGATGTAAGACGAGCTTCTGAAGGAAAGCACAAAAGTATGGAAAAGAAAGCAGGTATTTAAAAGAACTTTGTAGTTTCTGGTCTCTATGCCCTCATTTACATAGACATGCTCCTCGATCATCTCTGGTTTCAGGAGTCAATTCCGTAGTCTGTATATTTATATCAGAATTTACTCTTTTGGATGCATGAAACTCTCCTAATTTGGGAGGTGTAAAAGATGAGAACCTGAATTTGGCATGCTTTTGTATCTCTTGCATTTTCAAAAGATTGTTCCGTCCAGTATAATTGCAGCAATAGGCCATGAATAATGGTAGAACGTTGTTAATTAACTATAGAATATTCTGTGTAGTTATATAATAAGAACGATAATTTTCTTACTGATTGTTAAGGTTTATCTGTAGTATTAAAAAATGCTCACAAGCAAGTAAAAGTTACCTCAAACAATAAGCTTAACTAACTGCACATTCCCCCAGAATTATTGTATTTTCACAAGTCTTATTTGAATCTTTTCCAAAATTAATTTTGTGTTAGGTGTGTCTCAGTTGCATCTTTGAATTTCTTTCACATCAAGCGAGGTTCCAATCCTATTATTAGTAAACAATTCTAATTCAGAAGGGGAGCAGTCTGCAATTGATCTTTTGAGTGATTGACACTGTTGTTCGAGCTTCTTTTACAACTCACCAGCAAATTCTATTACATCACTTTGCGATTTTTCATGAAAATTAGATAATTTCTTGAGCTTTCCATTTCGGTTTGTTTCTGGGTGTACTTTCTTATCCTTCACTTGTTGCTGTCAAGTGCTGATTTGTTTCTAAATTTCTCTAAAATCTGTCGAGTTTTTATAATATTGTTTCTGGTTTCGTACAGTGCTTTCTTTGCATGGTACTACTACTGATTTATCTCCATCTAAAGCTTTTCTTGTACACACTTTCTAGTTGATGGAATTATGTATTGAAAATATGGAACTCCCTGAAGTTTTTGCATTTAGAGTATGCAAGTAACATTCAATCTATACTGGACTACTGGTCATATCTCAACCTTCTTGATTGTTTGAAAATCTATATGATGTGAACTTGCTTGTGGGTAACTGGTTTAAGGACATTTTGCAGAAGGAAATCATTCTCCTTCACTTGAGGGAGAAGCAGTATCTCTTCATCACAAGAAAGAGGCAACTGACATTTTCGAAGGGGAGGAGGTAGAATTTCCCAAGGAAAACGGAGAGCGTCAAAGCAATAATACCAAAGTGGAAAATAGATCTGATAAAACTGTGGATAGGCAGCCTGATGTAGTGGATGATCACCCTGGCAAATCTAGGTTTTTTTCTTCATTCTCATTGCTACTCAGTTATTCTTTATGCTTACGGATTCTTTCAGAATCAGAGTTTTATTAGAAGTCATTGAGCAGGAGCAGAAGCATAAGTCCCAAAAGGACCATGAGTAGGAGTATGAGCATTAGTCCTCGGAGGAGTTTAAGCAGAAGTCAAAGTGTGAGCCCAAAACGCAGTGCGAGCAGGAGCCCAAGTGTGAGATCCAGACGTAGTGTAAGCAGAAGTCCAAGTCGCAGTAGAAGTCCTCGTCGCGTCTCACAGAGGAGCAGCAGCGTGGTTAAGAGTGGCAGTGGTAGTCCCGCAAGAAGCATTAGTAGAAGCCCAGTGAGAGGCAAGAGGGGAGGAAGTGTCAGCATGAGTCCTCCAGTGAGAGCTCATTCACGACGAAGGAGCAGCAGAAGTCCCTCAGCGTCTCCTCGAAAGCGAGCTACCCCGAGTCCACCTAGAACCTCATCAAGGAAATCATTGAAATCAAAAAGTCGAACACCAGTTAGATCTTATAGGAGGAGTCCAAGTGGAAGCCCTGTTAGGCCTTCTCGAAGGAGCCCAAGCAGAAGTCCTGTTAGGTCGAGGAGGAGCGCAAGCAGAAGTTCGGGTAGGGTTCCTTCTAGGCTTAGGGCTTCTGGAAGGAGCCCTAGCAGAAGCCCTGTTAGGTCTTCTCGGCGGAGTGTAAGCAGAAGTTCAGGTAGGGTTCCTTCTAGGCGAAGCCCAAGCCGAAGTCCAGGTAGGGCTCCTAGCAGAAACAATCGACGCAGCTATTCAAGAAGTCCTGTTAGTGCAGGTCGTAGGGCAAGATCTCCAGTGTATGACCGTGGGAGGAGCTCTTCAAGAAGCGCCTCGGTGGATGGATCTCCCAAGCGCATCAGGAGGGGAAGGGGCTTTAGTGAGCGTTACTCCTACGTTCGTAGATACAGGAGTCGGTCTCCTGATCGGTCCCCTGTTAGGCCATACCGTTATGGTCATGGTGAGCGTGACAGGTGAACATCACAAGCCTTTCTAATTTGTACAGGAAACTAATATAGAGATCTTTTCTCATTAATTGTCTTTTTTGGAAGATATTCGAGATACAGGAGATCACCTAGGCGTTACAGGAGTCCACCTAGAGGAAGAACGCCACCGAGGTTCAGTATTTCTGGCATGTGCTAATTTTCTTAGATTTGTCTTTTGTCAGTATGCTAATCTGTAACTGCCTCAATGCAGATACAGAGGCAGAAGAAGCCGAAGCCGCAGCCTTTCTCGTAGTCCTGTGCGTTACCGGGCTCGTCGTTATAGTCGAAGCCCTGTACAAAGTCGTTCTCCTGTGGACAGATATCGCAGGTCGCCATCAGCTGAGCGGCGTAAATCACCTTCTAGGAGCAGAAGCCGATCAGAGTCTAGGTCATCTCGGGGCTCACGATCACCAAAGCAGGCCAGCAGAGATAAGTCTGTATCATCCTCGGCAAGTCCCCCTGCGAAGGCAGGTCTGGTTTCCTATGGAGATGGATCTCCTGATTCGGGATAGGGAGTAGAACCATACACGTAGTTGCTGGGTAGGAGTACTCCTGGACATACACTTATTTGGTTTTTTCACCATTCTGCGATTATGGCTTTCGCCATATGGATAGACTTTTCCTATGTAGTGGAGTGTGGACGATGTGTTGGATATTTGTAACTTCTGTGTTTGGTGTCTGTGATTTATGCCTTGAATAATTTGTTATGCTCGGTACTAGAATTGGGACAGGAATTAATGTTCAGGTTGTTCGCTTTCAAAATATTGGATGAGGATCATCAAGCCAGGTATCTTGGATTCTTTGGAGGAATTTTGGGTTTATCACAACAGTGAATGACTATTTTGGGCTAGTCATTGTCTTGGTGTTGGCTGGCCTTGACAACTTTCATGGCTTAAATTTGCAGCAGAACTATTATTTGTGCCTATTGATCTTTTGCATCTCTCTTTTATCTTTTGATATATTTTAAATGATTCCATCTATTGGGAACTGGAAATGCCATCGCTGGCTACAGCTGCATCTTACAGCAGGCAAAATAATTTTGATGCCACTACTGTTGGGATATATGTTACAAGTCATGCGTTTGGAGGTAGTATTCACTTAAAAATCTAAGTGGGAGATTGTTAGGGTTATATACTATTAATCATTCGTGTAGATATAGAATATTCTAACAATGTGATGGTTAAAAGTCTAAAACGGAAAATTGTTGCAATATATAGAATAATTATTTATTTAATTTTAATAAAAATTTAATAGATGATATATCGTTTTTGTTGTTTGTTTACTTATATAACAGATGGTTTAATATAGAGCTTTAGCTTATATATAGAAGATTAAATCATCAATTTTATAACTATAAGATGAAAATTGAATAAGCCATTGATATGATTATAGGACTAGATTAAATATAACTTATTTTTGATTATGGAAATAGTATTGTTCCCACTTCTTGTCTAATGCATTTTGTATGTATTGAATATGACCAAATAGAGTTAAGATGTTTTAGACCGACTAATAAAATCATATTTTTTGAACTGTTAAATGTACTTATATTTTCAATCTTGATATAAAAATTATGTACTGTATATACTAGTTATCATTTTAATTTATTAAAAGGTAAAATCTTGATGAATCAATATCTTGAATGATAATAATATAAATTAGAAAAGTAAACTAAATTAAATGGAATTTATATCTTAGTATAGAATTTGATGATATGCCTTTTTGAGAACCTTATAAACTTTCATT
>JACEIK010000439.1:102153-116519 GCA_018107945.1 Datura stramonium | reverse complement strand
CTATTAATTTGAGTTTTTGGAATATGCTAAATGTATCATATATAAATTGTCTTGAATAAATGTACACTAATAATGACAATTATTTACCTAACAAAAGATGTACCTTAAGATGCTAGTAACACTTAATCCATGAGAAAAGATATTGAGATTTTCACTTAAAAGAAAGAAACGTAGTATCTTGGATTTTCAGGTGTATTGATCAAGAGAACAATTTGTTGTAACAAGGCGTTGTGTGTCCTAGTCAAAGAAAGGGCACAACATATGCTTTGTGCTCGTGATATAATTTTAAAAAGAAGAATGGGAACCTAAATTAGATTATTTTAATCCTTAACTATACCTAAAACATTTATTTTTCAAATTCTATCATTGGTGGTCATGAATTTCACGTTCTTCGAATGACCTGAAATTTGGTGGGTTCATTGAAAATGACTCGGTGAGCGATAATCACTGGTTTGCAGTGTGCAATGTCATTTTTCGGTATTCCGAAGTAGTTTAGATGAGTTTTAGATAGTTTATCGGATTAAAATTTGATTTTGGATGAGAAAAAAATAATTTTTTTATATCTATGTTGTTTATGTTAAATCTGGAATATGATTATGAGTGATGATTTAACATGAATTGATATATGATTAGAATGTACAAATTATTTTTTCCTGAAATTGTTTGAACCGGTTGTTTTCTGAATTCGGTCGTAACTTTGGAGGTTGAGAATTTTACACATTCCGATTGACCTAAAATTTGGTAGGTTCATTGTAAATGACCCAATAAGCGATACTCACCGTGATGCTGTGAATCATGTTATTTTAGACGTTTTGAGATCTTTTATATGGGTTTTTGATTATTCTTTCAAATTAAAACGTGATTTAGTATGAAAATAAATTCTTTATATCGCTTTTATCTATATTAAATCTAGCAAGTGGGTAGAGCCGTCCAAAGCCTTTCCAGGNATCTACTTTGCTACTCCGAAGGAGCTTTTCCCTTCATCACCTAGAGCATGATTACACATGATGATTTAACGTGAGTTGATATATGATAAGAATATAGATCAAATTAATTTTTTCTCTTAAATTGCCCAAATCAATATATTTCGAATTTGATCATAAATTTAGAGATCAAGAATATTACAAACTTTGATAGATCCGGAATTTTGTAAGTTCATCGAAAACGATCCTGTAAGAGATTCTCACTATTATGCAGTGAATGAGGTCATGGACAAATTTGAGTTCATTTTGATGATGTTTAAGAGTTTTTTTCGTAAAAATTAATTTTAAGAGAAATTCACAAGGCTATGATTTAGTGGTGATAGAGATTGTTTTCTGTGGTTTTCTATACTAAATTCTAATGAGGTATTAAGTTAAGGTGCTGGCTTTAGACCTTCCTTCATATAAGATAAAATTAATACAAGTAACTAAATTTAATCTTTAATTTTGATAATCTGTATTAACTCTCCCTATTTGAGTGATATATGATTGGATCAATGCGAATAGGGATAATGATATTCCTTGGTTTAAATTAACAGTATACTTTGCATCTGAATTAACTCTTGTTTTAATTCAGTGGACTGAATATCTGACATCACCAAAAAAAAATCTGATATCACATATGTATGTTGCATGAGTAGTCTTTTTTCAATAAAATTTATTGCTCAAGATGCATAGATATCTATGCAGTCTGTTTTGAATTTTAATATTCAACGATTAAATAAATATGTCGATTTTCTGAAAACATCACTGAGATTATGTAAACAGATTTTATCAAATTCTATTTTGGCCGAAAAATATTTTCATATGAATTTGTCATGATTTTGAAAATTTAAAAAATTTTTAGACTCTAATTGACTTAAAATTCGATAAGTTCATCAAAAAAGATATAGGAAGAAATACTCACTGTTTACTGTGAATCATGTTGGTTTTAGGCCATTCAGGGTCGTTTAGGTGAGATTTTTCTGTTTTTTGAAATGATTTTTAATTTAAAAACCGAAATAGAAAAATTTATTTGGTGATAAGGGTTCATCCCCATGATTACAAAGATTAAAATAGTAGTGAAGTATTACATTCATGTGTTGGCTTTAGACTTTCCTCTATATTAGATGGATTTTAATACAAGTCACTATGTATTTAATTGCTATTTTTGAAAATCTGTATTAACCCTCCTAAACTGAGTAATATATGATTGAATCAATGTAACTAGGGTTTTGATTTTCACTTAACTTAAACTAACAGTAGACTCTCTATCTGAGTTAGGTATGCAAAGTTCATATAGTGAATAATCAATCATTGTATATGTGTATTGCATGATTAGTTCTCCAATCTCATCAATTAGCTATCCAAGATGCATGAATATATATGTATTTAATGAGTCCTGAATTTTATTATTCAGGAGTATTCGACATATTATGATCTGTTTAATGTGTTATATCTCAAATTCTCAATAAACTTTTTCCAACTCCCTTGCTACTATTTAAGAATTTTTTTAGGAGAGACAAGACATTAATCCAAAGAATGCATTGTATATGAAGATCTACAGAATTCATTAGAAATCTTAGATGATATATATAATTCAATGTAAAATCATCATTTTGCATGTTATTTCAAACATGAGCACCTGATAAATTTTTTTTTGGATTAATCAAAAAAATAAGAAAAAATTATTATGTTAGACCTATGGGACTGACGTTTGTACAAATATATAGATTAGGAGGAAAAATCATTCAAATTCAAATCAAAGTTAGAAACAAGTTTCAAAGGTTATACAGATTGTTGTAGTTAAGTTATTTCGCCAATTTTGGTGATGATTGAGGCATGAACTTGAAATTAAGAATATGGAAATATATTTTCTCCATTGGTAAACACTTCTAGGAATCAAGATAAGGTTCCTTCTTTCTTATCTATGTTGATTCATGATTTTTACGCCTTTATTAAAAAATTGAATCGTCGAAATTTGTCGTTCTTGGTTGGCTGAATTAGGGATTGTTTTGAAAGTTGTATAAGGGCCGTGTTAGCAGGAGTGTAGCTCAAAATTTTATGTTGGATCTAAAAGAATTATTTACGAGGTATGCTAAGACTAAATCTTCTTCGATAAATTTTCTTCATTGTATAGTTGATACGACTAGCTATCTATCGTCATAGGGTTTGTGTTCATGTTAATTGTTGTTGGTTAGCTGTTGGAGTTGAACATATTGATTAGTATAAGCTTCCCTTGACGGGACTTATTTCGTTTAGATATTGCCTTTGTTAGAAGAGACATACGAATCTCTTCGTATAAATTATCGTAGCTTAATAGACTATTGATAATTTGTTTCCTTATTGAAGCCTTAAGGGTCTTGTACTTAGCCGTTTATCATTTCATGTTGTTATTGGAAGCATAACGATTAGTTTGGCGTAGAAATCTCATGATTGTGACGCCTATGAGGTATAAAGCTCGCCTATAGGTCTTTTGCGTATCTTGGCGCCTATAGAGCTAAAGTATTAGTGTTGTAGTACAACCTTTGTGTTAATCACATCGTGGTTGCTTATCTAGTTATGATGGTGAGTTGCCAGGTGTTTCACCTTTTTGTTAGCAACCTTATAATTTGATATGACGTATAGATAGATTAGAAGATTGTTTGATGCCCTCGTTGCCTATCTTGTCAGCTGTTAGTGTTGGGGCCTATGTCTTCAAGCTATAGATTTACAAGTGCCCATTCACAGGTTTCCTAGAAGGGCTACTGACAAGCGTACCTTGCCTATTGGTCTATACTTTACTTATAAGAGCTATAAAATGTCTAGAAAGACCATATTGAGGCATGCAAAGCTATATTGAAATCTATTCACTTATGGACTTTCTTTATGTCTAAGTTGGCATTACTGACCTCTGTAGAGTCTTGTGTACTTGGAGTGCAGTTACAGGAGCCCAAAAGACTCAAGATCCAGTTACAGGAGCCCAGAAGGCTCAAGATATGGACATAGGAGCAAAGTGTGCTCTAGTTACAGTTACAACTTGCCTATGGGGCTATAGGGATACCAATAGGGGTATATAGATTGAGATGTACCTGTTAGGCCCTATGGAGGTTCAGGTAGGTTATTATTTGTTTTTGTACCTGCCAGGCTTATTGGGGCCAAATTAGGTTCTTGTTTGATTATTGCTGGTTTAGCTTACAGTATAACTTATTAAGATTTTTCAAGTTATCCTTTTACTCTTATAGATGTTTACCTTAAGTTCTTATTACCAATTTCAATTTCAGCTTATTATTATTGCCTCACATACTCGGTGCATTGTTTTACTGTTGCCTGAGCCTAAAGGCGCTGCACTCTTGCCTGTATGTTCTGACAGAAAGGTACAAAGACCTCCTCAGTGGAGAAGTTTAGATTCAGCAGAGTGGTCAGCTCCTTTCTTCCAGAGTTTTCATACCTCATAGGTTTGCCTATCTTTTATTTTATAGTTTATGGATAGGTCGGGGCCCTGTCTCGGGCAAGTATTTACTCTTTAGAGATTTGCAGATTATAGAATTGTATAGAAGTACGCTGTTGGCCATGTTGGCCTTGCTATTTTTTATTGACAGTTTGATAACCTTAATGGCCCTTGTATATATGGTTACTTTCAACTTTACCTGATTTGGATAGCATGGTGGCCTCGTTGGCCCGCATAGGATTATGAACTGTTGGGTCAGTTGACTATTTGCGCAGGCGTTGTCATGTGGCCTTACTAGCCAAGGGCATCTTCAAGTCAAGTTATACTTGTTTGTTTTCTTGATTATGTGTTGATGGTATGCACCAGACGTGTATATGTCTAGCTAGGCCGACTCACAGTCTAGTGTGATATCGGGTGCCAATTACACTTTCCAAGGAGGAGCATGACAGTATATCATATCTTTCAACTAGATTTGATTTATTATATTAAGATTTTGATTCACAATAAAAAATGTTGATTGAGATTTAACATTTTAAAATATTTTTTTCATTTTAAATTGTATAATTTCTGATCCAAGTGCATTTGGTATTGTTTGTTTATGTTGTTTGAGAGATTTGAGAGAGGAGATCTTATTTGGCTGTAAAGAAAAGAGCGCAACTAGGAGTAAACTATTAATTATGTAACAACTGGAAAGTCCCAAAGATAAATCTTAGACATGAAGCAGAAATTAGCAGGAAAATCAAGCTTTTTCCACAGAATGACTCACCACGAGTCGTAAGTAGTACCAATCATCTTGAGTTCCAGTAACCACGACTCAGACCACGAGATGTGGAACCAAGGGATAACCCGTCCTATCCAACCGTGATCTAAGGTTCAGAAACTATTCAATCCTTCCCTAGTGACCATCGACAGAGACCACGAGTCGTGGTACAGTAAGATGACTCATCCTGTCCAATCGTGGGGAGAAATTCAAAATATGATCAAGCCTATCAAGTGACCATGAGTCCACACCATGAGTTGTGGTATGGCACGGTGAGTCGTTGTGTGATTTGCAGGGACTGGGCGATATTTTTTTATCCCGATCTTCCAGGGGAATTTTCGTAACTTCTTTAATTTTTAACTCCTAAACTATGTCCTTTTGGGTTCTTTTAGAAGGGTGTTTGTTACATCCTGATTTTTTTGATGATTATTTGATGTTTATATATCGTATTAAGGCAATTATGGGTTGTATATTGGCCTTAGGTGAGGAGGAAAACATGTGCAAGGGGAAAAACGAGAGTATGTGAAGTTTATAAGTAAGGGTCAATTTTAAATAGATATATCTACAAATATATAATGATTAAGAAGTCCTATAACCTATCAGATGAAAGGTATTTGAGTCTAGTTTACAGTGAAAAAAACCGCTCATCAATCGGAGTTCAGAATAAAAAGTTATGCTCGTTTGAAGACAGCACTGTCGGCTGAAAAAGCGCCCATACGTGCGGGTGCCGAGACAAGCAGGCAGCAGGCGCGCGCGCATGTAAGAGGGCATGTCGCACAGGCACCGCCCAAGCCTTGGCTAGTCCACCTATATGAAGTAAATTTGAGCTAGAAATCTCATTTCTACTCCGTTTTACTTGATTTTTTTTCAGAATTCAGAGAATTCAGAGCTCTATCCAATGGTGAAAACAAATCCAAGGTAAGAAATTGTATGGATAGGCCAAATTTCCTTATAGTCCAAGCTTGGAAAGGGTTTCTTATGTTGTGAGCTTCTAATAGTCGAGTTGCTGCATTTTTGGCTGCCAAACTGCTGCGTTTTTGGCCAGTAGGGAGGTAAAGTTCTACCTCCATATTTGTGAGAGTTGAGTACAAAAGGAGGTAGGTGTTTTTACTCCTTAAATTCTCATGAATTAACAAGTTATGTTGGAAGTGAAGTTGGAACTTATGTGTTGCTTGGGCGTGTATTGTTGTTGCATTTTGACAGCATAGTTGCTACATTTTTGGAATAGTATCTTACTGAAGAGGAACTCCATATGGGCAGGGGTTAGACACAAGTGAAAGGTCTACTTGGTTTATCATCTCAAATTCGCAAGCTAAAGTAAGGAAATGAAATGAGTCGATATGTGTTTTATGTGATATTTGACCGAGGTTGCTGCCCGTTTTTGGGAGGTTGTTACAGCTATATAGATGTTGGAATTTATCCAAAAGATGAAAGGAATACACCACACCTTTTTGGAAGTTAAACACCAAAAACACGTAAGCGAAACTCTCTTGAATTGCCTCAAGTTTAAGACGCCTAAGTTATGTAGAATTGCCTCAAGTTTAAGACGCCTAAGGTATGTAGAATTGCTGAAAATTATTTTGTGATGTGGCTGTTTGGTTGTACGTTTTGGGACATGAATTATGACTTGGAACTTGGCATAAACTAGTCCTCATTCCATGAAGTGTAATTAAGAAAGTTGAAGGTGTCGGAGTTGCTAGCAAGCGAAAGAAATTGGCTAAAAAAATGCGACGAAGCGAGGTATGTAAAGGCGTCCCTATTCTTATTTTTCAAGCACGAAATCTTGTTGTTGATCGGGCCAATGTTTCTACGTTTTGAGTTCCTATTGAGGCATACATGATTCTTCCCAAAATATTAGAAATACTTCATAGAAAGCTTTAAGAGTTAAATATGCTTGAAGTGAATGAACGTGAAGTGAAAAGTGTATTGTTTACGATTATTATCGTAGTTGTAAATCGAGTATGAAGTCCCCTTAGGGTAGGCACCGTGAGCTGGTCATTTATATTATTTCATGCATGTGATATCAAATGTGTTCAAAATTCTGGTTGCTAAGTGAAATTGGTAAAAAGGGCAAGACGACGAAATGCGAACCAACTTAACGCTGGAAAATAATTTTAAGCTAGATACGGGTAAATGAGTATAACGAAATGGAAATGCCTTACAATAGTTATCCACCCTCTTATGAACATGTTATAAGGTATATAAGGCGAAGAGGATATTCCTTGATTTCTCTCCCTTTAGCTAACCGACTAGTTAACGAGTTTTTGAACCAACCAATACATTGAACTTGAAAGATAGAACTCGAATGTATAAATTATTAATATTTCTATGAAACCATCTTCATGGACAGGTTATACATAGTATTTTAATGTTAGAAGGTTATACGAAAATAAGTATATATTTACGCTTATGCTTACCTTCAAATTACACGCTAGGGCAACAAGAATTATCTTTAAAATGTCGCTGTAAATTTACAGGAACTCTTGTGCTATCTGAACCTCCCGAGAGTCGCCAAGGCATTAAGTTAAATAAGTGATATAAATACGTTATGTGATAATGATATAATGAATATTATGTGACGACCTTCTATGAATCAGTTAGAATTGAACGTTTGTAAAATAGTAACTTAAGTTAAAGAGAAGCTCTCTGCTATACCCCGAAATGATTATGTTAAGTTATCGATTTTAAGTGTTGACATTATCTTCCATGATCGAAAAGGGTGATCCTAGGAGCTTCTAAGCTGTTTATAATGATGTAAGCTTTCTTAAGCTCCTCAATTAATTACAAAGTTGAGTAAGTCAATCCAGCATCGTCCGAATTACGATTATAACTCTTTATTTGCCTATAAGGCAGCACTTGGAGAGTTGCTTATGAATTCTCAAGTTGAAAAAAATCCAAATTTCATATTCTTAAGTAATGTTTTCCAGTCCCTAAGTTATGTTGAAGCGTGTTATGCTAATCTTAGAAGTTTTCAAGAGATCATATTCCGAGAATCATGCTAGTGTCTCGGTCAAGTATTTGAAGTTGCCTAAAAGTCTAAGAACTCAAGTCTTTATAAGTATTTCTAGTAAGAAGTCTTAATATATATGTTTTCATCTCATAACATATAATTGAATTCTTTCAGTTATATTCAAGTCATCATCCATATGTTTATCTCTTGTTGAGTAATCATTTGAATTTCCTAAATTCAGAGTGATTCTCCCATGTACCAATGTTTCTAATGTCTAAGTAAGTATAAGCACATGCTATTACAATGATCAGTTAAGCTCAGAACTTTGAATACCAGAAAGACTCCTATAGGTCACTCGGTTAGCTAAATATGAGTTTATACATTATACATAAATTTCATACGTCGTATGTTTGTAGTTTAGCTCTCAGCTCTATGTATATGCTAAGCGTTATGACAAATAACTCCAAGTTCCAAGTTATAATTTCCATGTTTTCCTTCAAAGAAGACAAATGAATTAAGAACTATATGTGCTCATTGATGTGATAAGTTTGATAATAGAATTCCCGTGTATAGTTATCTATATATATAAAGGAACTATCCTGTGGGCAATATATATATGTAAATCCCAGATGTTAAAGGATTGTATAGAAATGAGAATATATGTGCTTCTACTCAAGCAATACATTAAATTGTTAAGATTATTTGTAGGACATTGCTTGTAAGCCTACTAAAGTTCTTACGTTGTTTAAACCTCCTGAAGGTCCGTCGAGTCACGGAGTCGACATGTTTGTATATAATTTGACAGTTTTACGTGATATATGCTCATATTTTCTAATTTTGCATGGTATATGTGCTCACTTGCATTATATATTACGAAAGAGACCTATTACGACCACAGATTTAACATTTGTCATTTCAATGCTATATGTGTTAAATTGACTCAGTATAAGCTCTATAGGCTCAATTCATGATTATTGATTGAGATATTTCTATTTTACCCCGGTATGGTACACCGACTGGAGATATTTTTATTTTACCCCGATATGATACACCGGCTGGAGATATTTTTATTTTACCCCAGTATAGTACACCGGTTGGAGATATTTATATTTTACCCTAGTGTGGTACACCGACTGGAGATATTTTTATTTTACCCTAGTGTGTACATTAGTTGGAGGAATTTTTACATAAATTTTATGGTCGGCTGGCCGCCGACGTTACAGTTATAACTTTGCTTGTGCATTACTTGGTTGCATTTGCACTTCAGTATTGAGTTATTGTTAGGTTTTAGTTTTCAGGCTTTTAGGTTGTTACTATTCCTTATTTCTGGTTCAGTTATCATTGCTATCTTATATGCTTACAGTTTTTAGCCTTACATACCTGTACATTTCATTCATACTGATGTCCCTTCGCCTGGGGACCTGCGTTCGTTTCGCAGATGCAGGCAGAAGCTGGGATTGCCAGTTGCAGTAGCGGTTCGTGAGATCAACGAATGTATTGGTATGATCCTTTCTTTTTGGAGCTAGAGCTTAGTTATTTTAGCTTGAGTTTTGAGTTATAGTTACGGGTAGGTCGGAGCTCTATTCCGACCATCAGTTCAGTTTACTCATTAGAGGCTTTGTGGACTTAGTATGTATAGTATTATTCAGTTTGTGGCCTTGTCGGCTTTTCATTGCTTGGTTTAGCTTAGTCATGGTCTTATCGGCATTTCAGTTATTTATTTGTGGTAGTTGAGACCTTATGGGTCCAGATGTTTACTCCAGTTGATTGTGATAGGTGGCCTGGAAGGCCTAGGTGTTACAGTTACAAATGCTATATAGTCGGCTTCTCGATCGGTCGGGTATCGGGAGCCAGTTGCGCCCTCCCCCAGTTTTGGGGTGTGACAGTGTTAAAGGGAATTAGTCACTTTTGCCTCTCAATCTCTCCAAAACTCTCAAGAAAATAGAATGTTTAAGGCATCAAATTCTCTTAAGTCTAAAGCTAGGGTTCTTCTCCAAGAGCTTCAGGATTCAAATTCTAGCAAGGAATTCTCCTATTCCAGGTATGTGGGAATTCAACAAGGGTCATTATTTCACCTTTGTGTCCTTACTTCTTTCAAAAAACCTAAAATTCTCAGCCTTGTAGAAAATCATATCTCAGGATTTTTCAGTCAGTTTATGATTTTACTAATTATCTCAATATTTCAAGACTCCCATGATTGTATTACGTGAAGATCATGATTTTATATTCAATTACATATTATACTTTCGTGACCATGATTTTAAGTTCAGTCTGCATGATTAGCATTACTTTAGAAAAATTGTCTTGTTATGAGTATACGATCCTACCATGATTTCAGTATAAATGTTTCCACATGATAACCAGTATTATCAGGTCATTTAGACTCTCACAACACTTTTAGATAAAGTAGCTTTTGACTTAGTCTTAAGACATTAGTTTTCGAGCTATCAATATATTATCAGCTGGGAGTAGTACTTAGCACCGAGTGAGCTAGGGTTCAGCGCACCCAGGTCTCAGAACTACGTACCACCATAGGTTATTAGCTCGAATGGGCATCAGTTAGTGATTACACCATCCATGCGTTTATACCCTGACAAGATATATTGGATCCTATCAATGGGGCGAATACATCGAACTCCATGTTTAGCTCATGTAGTTATATGTCGGTTAACAAATTCTCCTATAGTACAATTTAGTTCAGTTACAATTTCAGTAACAGTTACATACTTAGCTTTCACTGCATGTATATGAACCTTAAATTAGTTTCACTTGTACTTTCATTATGTATTTCAGTTTAGTTATGCATCTAGACAACTTTCCAGATTATTAGCATGTTTTATACTTCAGTTGCACATCTCATATACTCAGTACATTCAACATACTGATCGCATACTTCTTGTGCTATATCATTTTACTATATAGATTCAGGTACTCAAACTCAGCCTCACGAGTAGACACGTTCTAATACTTAGATTAGAGATCAGTTGTTGAGTCCTTATCATCCGAGGACCGGATTTATGTTTGTTTTAGTTGATCATAGTCTTATTTTTAGTCTCAGGCATTTAGAGTTAGCTGGGAACTTGTCCTAGCAACTCATCCTTCAGTAGGGGCTTTCAGTTTCAGGCGTTTAGAGTTATCTGGGGACTTATCCTAGAAACTCATCCTTTAGTGGGGGCTTTCAGACAGACAGTTAGTTAGTATGTCAGCTTTGTGTTTTAAATGTCATACTCAATTTGTATTTATCTATGAAATCTCAGTTTTCTTCATTATTTATAAAATAGTCGTTTTATAATTTCTGTTAGCTTCTGCTCAATTTATCTATACTTCAGATGGTATTAGTGTTACGCCATGCCATGGGTTAGCTTAGGGTCACTCGTGGATCTTGACATCGCGTCCAAGGTATAGACTCAGGTCGTGATAAACTTGATATGAAAGGATCATGTTTAGGAGTATCCTAGGGTGTCTGAAAGCCGCGTTAAGTAGAATCTTCTTCATAGGTGTGAAGTGCGCCACACTTATGTGAAAGAGGCTATGAAACGTCTTTGAAAATTTCTCTTCTTTCATGATTCCTATCATGCGATAGAGTGTAAACTCTAAATGCCCTTCTAGCTCGTGCTCTATACGTTTATAGATAATTCCTCCCAGAAGAGCAAACAAAAGGAGAAATAAAAATGGGAACCAGTAAGCCTCTCCAGCTCCAACAGACCCTCTGATTGAACAAGTTACTCATGTCGAGTTCAGGGTTGCGTTCCATATGCTTTCTCAGTCCATGACAAATCAGGTCAATTAGTAGGCTATTGCACCCACTAATTCAAATGGAAATGCAGCTACCGCTAGAGTTCGGGACTTCACTTGGATGAACCCTTTCGAGTTTCATAGTTCTAAGGTGGATGAGGATCCACAAGACTTCATTGATGAGTTTTAGAAGATTACTCAAATCATGGGCATTACCTCAGAAACCATGAGATACATCAAACTACCAACTGCATAAGAATAAGGTACAAGAGACATTTCCTTCTTCTCTTCATTAGTTGATGGACTTGTTGAGAGTGCAGACTTGGCCACATATCAATTGAGAAGAGTGGCCCAGACTTGGTACAAATAGTGGAAGGAGGGTAGACGTGCTGATGCAGACTCAATTGATTGGGATGAGTTTGTGAAGGTGTTCTTGGATAGTTTCTTTCCCCGTGAGTTGAGGGAAGTGAAGGTAGAGGAGTTCATCAACCTATAGCAGAACTCCATGTCAGTTTAAGAGTATACCCTAAAGTTCAGTCATCTCTCCAGATATTCTCCAGATATGGTTGCTGAGCCAAGGACCCAAATGAGCAAATTTATTTTCGGTGTCTCAAATTTGGTGTTCAAGGAGTGTAGAACCGATATGCGACATGGATATCTCCTGACTTATGATCCATGCTCAACATATTGATGAAGAAAAGTTGAAGGAAAATGAAAGGGAGAATAAGAGGACCAGAATAGGAAATTTTGACTACTCTCAGCAGAGTTCGAGTGGTGGAAATCACTCATAATATTAGCATAAATATTTAGCTCCAGAACCTTCTTTGGATAGTGCTCCTTCTCACAGACCTCGTGTTGATTAGAAAGTAGGGTATCTGGATCCAAGTATCAGGGTAATATTTCTAGAAGCCTCACTTTTTCAGCATGTCCTAAGTGTGGTAAGAATCATCCAGCGAGTTTCGTCTTGGCAAGGAGGGTTGTTTTGATTTTTGTAAACTAGACCATCAGTTGAGAGATTTTCCTTTAGCCGGACGTGGAAAGAATCAGTCCACAACTTCAGCAGCCTCTTCCGGTTGCCCAGCTCAGCAGGATACTTCTTCTGGTGGGGGCAATGGTCAGCGCCAAAACTGCTTCTATGCCTTGTCATCTCATCACGAACAGGAGAACTCGTCTGATGTAGTCACTGGTATGCTACAACTCTTTCAATTAGATGTATATGAATTGTTAGATTCAGGAGCCACTCTTTCCTTCTTGACTCCTTATATTGCAATAAATTTTGATGTCACTCCCGAAATCCTTTCAGAACCCTTTCCAGTCTCTACTCCTATTGGTGAGTCAGTTACAGCTAGATGGATATACAGAAATTTCCCAGTCATAGTTTTACAAAAAATCACCACAATCGACCAAGTAGAGTTAGATATCCTTAATTTCGATATCATTCTTGGCATGGACTGGTTACACTCCTGTTATGCCTCAGTCGACTGCAGAACCAGGATTGTTAGATTCCAGTTTCCTAATGAACTAGTCTTAGAATGGAAGGGTAGTACCTTGGTGCCTATAGGTCAGTTTGTCTCTTACCTTAAGGCCAGGAAAGTGATCTCTAAGGGTTGTATTTACCATCTAGCTTGGGTTAAGGATTTCAATTTTGAAGCCCCTGTTCGGTTGTCTGGATGAATACAAGCAAGTGCACGTGGTCGAACAAGTAGTAAGTGGCTCAAGTAAGCCAAGTATCAATCCCATAGGGACTGGACTACGGGGCAAAATCTACTCAAGTGTCAATTAGCTGTAACTCTAAAAATGCAGACAACAATGTAAAGAAAAGTTTTTATACTTTTGTTATCTAAATTTATACTAAGTCTAAAATGAATATACAAGTGAGTCTGAACTATGAATGTTTGAGCATGTTTGAGCTAAAACAGAACATGTAGAAATTAGTATCGATACAAGTTGGTTTATATCTTTTCTCCGGTTGCTAGTCGGAACTTATGCCTATGGATTTAAAACTCTCGTATTTAACCAGCTTAAAATCATAATCCTTCCACCTACATTTCTGTGATAAGAAGCAATTCACCATTCTAAGCCATACAAAACCGATTCCACAATTGATAATACGACTTTCATATATTTCTATCCTGAAGTTAAATCAATTCTCAATTTTCCCAAACAAAGAACAGATCATATCCTATTAATTCACAACTTTCCAATTTCATGCTCTCTCCACCTACATTTCTGTGATAAGAAGCAATTCATGTTCTAGCCATACAAAACCGATTCCATAATTGACTAATACGACTTTCAGGTATATTTCTATCCTGAAGTTAAATCAATTCTCAATTTTCCCAAACTAAGAAAAGATCATATCCTATTAATTCACGACTTTCTAGTTTCGTGCTCTCTCGAGTGAAACCGGGCTTTTTAGATTTACATTAACTTTGGCCAAACATTAATGCAGTAAGAACAAGAATTAATAGAACAACCATGGAAGAAAAGATGAAAAAAACAAATGATCAACAATCACATTTCAATACAATT
>JACEIK010000439.1:71659-93878 GCA_018107945.1 Datura stramonium | reverse complement strand
CCTGCAAAACAACACTAATCATGTTGGTTAGTATAAATTCACACTTTCCTACAATTTACATGAGAATGTACAAACATTGTTGGATAAACAAGGCCAAAAACGACACATTTGAGTATCACTTGGGCATATAAATATGCCCCAGATCAGCCCCAACCCTTCAGTCTATTCCAATCATGAATGATTTTCCAGAAGTGTTTCTGGAAGATCTTCCTGGAGTCCCTCCCGAGTGGGAAACTTACTTCAAAATAGACTTTTTTCGAGATAGACAACCTATCTCAATTCCTCCATATAGAATGGATTCAACTGAGCTTAAGGAGTTGAAAGATCAGTTGAAAGACATCTTAGACAAAGGTTTTATCAGACCCAAAATATCTCCATGGGGTGCTCCAGTTCTTTTTGTGTGTAAGAAGGATGGTTCTCTGAGGATGTGCAGCAATTACCGACATCTGAACAAAGTCACAGTCCAGAATAAGCACCCCATTCCTAAAATTGATGACTTGTTTGATTAGCTCTAGGGTGCTAGTTATTTTTCAAAGATAGACCTTAGATCCTACTATTATCAGCTCAGAGTCAAAGAATGAGACATCCCGAAGATAGCCTTCATAACTTGATATGGTCACTATGAATTTATTATTATGTCTTTTGGACTAACGAATGCTCCTACAGATTTTATGAACTTGACGAATAGGGTGTTCAAATGGTACTTGGACATGTTCATCATTGTATTCATAGATGACATCCTTATCTATTCTCAGAGTGAGGATGAGCATGCAGACCATTAGAGGATTATCTTATAAACTCTCAAGGACCTCTAGTTATTCGCCAAGTTTAGCAAGTGTGAATTCTGATTGAAATCAGTAAAATTCCTTGGTCATGATATGTAACAACCCGAGTCTACACCCTGACTGTAACTCAAGACTTAGAACCATGAATGTCTCCAAGCTAACCCATGACATAAAATATTTCTAACATAACAACAACTAATAAAGCATATTTGAGCAGAAGCTAACTAAAAAAATAACTGATCATTATGCGTAAGGACATAGTTGTTAAAAACACTGAATCATAAGCTGAAACTATACTACACTATCTGAAAGCCTCTATTAATCTGATGAGCTTCTGGGACAAGTCCCCAGCTAACTCCAAAGTCTGTAACTAAAATAAGACAAAATAACTGAAATAAAAAAGATAACTCCAGTCATTGGAACATGAGGACTCACCGCTGCTAGCTGATTAAGTATGAAACATGTCTAACCGTGGGGCTGCATTTGAGTGCCTGGATCTATATCATGAAATAATATAATATAGAGTGTATGCGTTCAGTACTTTGAATGTACTGAGTATGTGAAAAATGCAACTGAAGTTTTAAAACATGCTAGTAATCTGAGAAAGTTTGTACTAAGTTTGTAACTAAATGCATAAGCTGAGGTAAAGCACAACAACCCTATACAATATGCATAAAAACTGACATGATATGCTAGTCTGAAACAGTTAATGAAAATATGAATAAAACTAATCTTTAAGGGATCATGTGCATGCACTAAAAACTGAAGCTGAAATCATAAACTGATAGCTGTATAGTAGGAGAGCCTATTAATCGACAAACTCCAATGTGAGCCTCATGTAGCCCTAACAATAACCCTGGTTAGGAGGGTATTTATACCTTACCAAGAGTAAGAACCATGACTGGAGTGATATCACTCATAAGTTTAGGGACATAATCTCAACTAATGACGACCCCTGCATGCGCCCATTGAGGCGAGGGAGACACTCTTACTAACAAGGATCGCATATTCCTCGGGCTAAGAAAAATATTCTCTACTATCGAGAATCCCTTATCCTATTGTGGCACGTATTTTTGAGACCCGGGTATACTGGAACCCCGACCTACTCGGTGCTAAGTACTACTCCCAATTAAATATGAGGATACATATAAACTGATAATCTAAAGCTGATGTGTAAGACTAGTCGAAACCACTTTATCTAACAAGGAACCCAAGAGCTTAAAGGACTATGAACATGCTAATACTGAGATTCAAAACTGATGTTCTAAGACTAGTCGTGGATACATTTTAACAAGAGGCCTGAGAGTCTAAAGGATCATAAACATGCTGATCATACTAAATTCATGAAAATCATACTCAAATCATAGTGTAAATCATATGTACTGAAATCATGGTAAAATCATATATTTCCAACAGACCGTATTTTTGAAAGACAATGCTAAATCATGGGATGAATCTTATGAATCATGCTAATATCAAATCATGGGTATACATCATGCAATTGAGAGTGAAATCATGAATATCATATGCTATTCATCACAAGAACCTTGAAGGACTTGGAAGACATAAGAGAAATCATACATAGAATGGAAACCCTAGGACATAGTCTCTAGATAATTGAATTTACTAGGGTTTACGTAAATAATTGGGACACAAAGGTGAAAGAAAATCCTTGTTGAAGTCCCACATACTTGGCTTGGAGAAACCCCTATTAGCACTTGAAGCTTGAAGCTTATGGAGAGTAACCCTAGGTGTTCTGGAGCCTTGAGAGGAGAAGGGAGAAGAACTACACGGTGATTGAGAGAAGAATGAGGGATTTGTAACACCTCGATCTTTGAAATGGCATCTTGAAGAAAAAACTAAAGTTGCAGGTCTGGTGTAGAGGTTGACGGAGGAGTTGACGGCCCATCAGCCTCTTAATGGCATGTCGCTTTGGCGTCGTGGCTCTGGCGATAGGAATGATGGTCATTGGAGAGGTGAAGGACCTTCATGGGCATCATTGAGGCTTGACAGCGAGGATGATGGCCCATCAGGTAGGTGACAGACCATCGCGTGTGTCATCGGGGAGAATCTCGTGTCTCAGTGGGTGACAGTTGGATTGACGAACTGTCATCAGTGTGACAACCCATCATACCCATTGTCTCTTAGGCCAGTTAAGATCCCTTATCTTTATAAGGATGACTGCATGAATGACAGACCGTCAGGAGTGTGATGGCCCATCACGACTATCTTCGGGGCACCCAATCGTGAATTCTCAGGGGTAATTTTATAATCTCCTATGCTCTGAATGCCTATAGTACGTCATTTTGGGATTCATAATAAGGGTTTTAGAGGGTTCAACCTAGCCTAAATTAGTATGCTTTCATTCATACTTTGAATTCAAAATTCCTCTTCCAAGATCATCAAGGATTCTTCATCAATTTCAGTCTCATCTTCCCAAATTTCTCTTAGGGTCTCAGGCTAAAGCTAGAATTCAGTGAGCCCAGGTATGTGAGCTTATAAATGAGGGTATTCTTTCAACCTCATTCCCCTTCTTCAAGAAAATTCATGATCACCCATTCCCCGAGTCCCATTTTCAAAATTTTAGGGATTCTTATTGTGTTATGAAATTCCTCCATGATTCTCTTATGAATATAGCTGAATTGCTAAGAACTCATGATTTTCATTATTGAGGTTTATTAATCTCTACAAGTTCTCATGAAATCATAGTCTATTATGTTACAAGCATGATTATGAACTCTTAGGGATAAAATCCTTTTTATGAGCTTTATGATCCTTGTGATTGAGATTCTCACAAGTCCTAAATTATGTCTTATGATTTATGATGCATGACTTCATGTAAGAACTCTTCGAGGATTTATGAATTTTCAAGTATGAGGACTTTTTCAGTTATGTATGATTTTCATGATTATCAGGATTATGATTATGGCCCACTCACGGGCCCTTATTTTATGGCTAGTTCACATATTACAAGAATGTTCATGATCTTTAAGATTTAAACTAGACCATGAACTTCATGTATGATCTCACAATATTCATTATGATCCATGTGCATATTTTTTGAAGTAGTGTCTAGCACCGAGTAGGTTCGGCGTTCAGGTAAATCTCGAGGTCTCAGAAATATATGCCAACATAGGTATATATTTTAAGGTTTAACCCTACGGGGGCCCTACTAGTGATATCATGCCACATATCATTCCTTGTCTTGGCAAGCTTGGGACAACTCTACCCACTTGAGAGAGATAGTTGGGGCATCACGTAAGCTCTATTATGATGGTGTCAGTTATGATGAGTCCTCCCATTGTTTCTTATGTTTTATGAATGATAATGTTCACGATACTTTGGCTTAAGTTATGATTTACAAGATTTCTCTTATGATTACTATTATGACTAGTTTATGAACAATTTTGAAAATCTTGAGACCCAATGTCTTAATTTATGATTTATTACATCATATTTCAGGAATGTTCTATTCTCATTATATTTTATGTATTTTAAATGTCCATTTTTACTTACCCTGCATATTCAGTACATTCCAAGTACTGACCACATACTCTATCCTGTATCATTTCATGATACAGGTCCAAGCGATCAGACTCCGTCTCTCCATTAGTACAGCTCCCGTCTTAGTCCATGTCAGTCTCTGTTTGGTGAGTCCTCATATCCCCAGGACATTCAGTTTAGTTATTTTGATTATGCTAGTTTAGTTTCTAACTTTAGCGAGCTAGTTGGGGGTGTTGTCCCATTAGCTTATCAGACAGTTTAGAGGCTTATCAAATATTATGTAGACTTTCAGATTTATCGAGTGTTGACTACATTTATAATCATTGATATATGCCAGAATTTCACTTATTAGTGTTTTATTTTAATTTTCACTGTAATTATTCTCTTGGATTCGTTATGCATGTGCCATGGGTTAGCTTGGAGTCATTCGTGGCTCTAGGTCCCGTGCCTCGACCTGGGGTCCATGCTCGAGTCATGATAAACTTGGAATTAGAGAATTAGGTTTTGAAGTGTCCTAGGATGTATGAAAGACGCATAAAGTAGAGTATTTTTCATGGGTGTGAAGCGCGCCACACTTATGATGAAGAGGCTACGAAGCATTTTAGGAAAGTTCCCTTCTTTTATGATTCCATATCATGCTACAAGTTCAAATCTCTCTCTATCCATCTAAATCTAGCTTTACGCATTTGAAGAATCATGCCTCCTCACTGAGTAAATGGTAGAAGAAATAGCAACGGAAATGACAATGGAAATAGGCATTAGCAAGCCCCACCAGTTCCAGCGGATTCCCTGCCCGAGTAGGTTACTCAGAAGGAGTTTAAGGAAGCCTTTCAGATGTTGGCGCAGGCCGTGACTGCTCAGATTAACTAGAAGACGGTGGATCATGTCCCTAGAATGGGAATGCAGTGACGGCTAGAGTGCGAGACTTTCTCAGGATGAATCCACCTGAGGTTCCTGGGTCGAAAGTGGATGAGGACCCGCATGAATTTATTGAGGAGATGCAGAAGATCCAGATTGTGGGGGTGACTGGAGTGGATATTGCGGACTTAGCCTCCTATCAGCTGAAGGGGGTGGCTTACATATGGTACCGCCAGTGGAAGGACAGTAGAGCAGTGGGAGCAGTTCCCGTGAGCTAGGAGGAGTTCGTGACTGCCTTCTTAGACAGATTCTTCCCTAGAGAGTTGAGGGAGGCGAATGCGGCAGAGTTCGTCAACTTAAAGAAAAACCATAGGACCGTCCAAGAGTATGCCTTGGAGTTCACCCAGCTGTCTAAGTATGTGTCGAAGATGGTGGTGGATTAGAGGGCTCGTATGAACAGGTTTGTGAATGGGGCAGTAGATATGTTGGTCAAGGAGTGCAGGACTGCTATGTTGAACAGTGACCTCGACTTTTCACGGTTGGTCATATATTCCCAGCAGATAGAGACAGATCAGATGAAGGAGAAGGAGAGAGAGGCCAAAAGGGCTAGGACAGGAAACTTTGGATTCTCCCAACAGAGGTCCGATGGAGGACATCACCCCAGTCCCACCAGAGGTCATCGGCCGCAACACCATCATCATCCAGTGTTTCATCTAGACCTCAGGGTGATCATAGGAGCATGGCGTCAGGTTCTAGAGGCCAGAGTTGCACGTCGGTAGAGCACACTTTCCTAGTTTGTGGTAAATGTGGTAAGAACCGCATAGGAGAGTGTCTAGTGGGATCAAATATTTAGTTCGAGTGTGGGAAGCCAGGGCATATGCATAGGGAGTGTCCTTTGGCTAGGCAGGGTGATAGTCGAGGCCGTTCTCCAGCCACCAGTTCAGCAGAAGCTCCAGTAGCACGCCCTTTTCAGTAGGGTGCTGCTACTAGCATAGCTGGCAGTCAACGCCAAAACATATTTTATGCCCTTTCATTATGTCAGGAGCAGGAGACTTCACCCAATGTGGTTACTGGTATGATACGAGTATTCCATCTTAATGTGTATGCATTGTTAGATCCTGGGGCTACCTTATCTTTTGTGACTCCTTATGTTGCTGTTAGTTTCGGAATTAGTCCTGAAATTCTGTCAAAACCTTTCTCAGTCTCTACTCCAGTCGGTAACTCGTTATAGCTCGATGAGTATACAGAAATTGCCCTATCACAGTCCTTCAAAAAGTCACCTCAGCCGACCTTGTAGAGTTATACATGACTGATTTTGATGTCATATTTGATATGGATTGGTTACATTCATGTTATGCCTCAATCAATTGTAAAACTCATATGGTAGAGTTTCAATATCTGGGTGAACCTGTATGGTAGAGTTCCAATTGTAACTCAGTCTCGCTGTTAGTCCAACTCAGTATCAGTTGTTGTCCTCATCTCCCAAGGACATTCAATTTAGTTGTTTTGATTATGCTAGTTCAGTTTCTGACTTTAGCGAGCTAGATGGGAGTGTTGTCCCATCAACTCATCAGACAGTTTAGAAGCTTATCAGATATTATGTAGACTTTTAGCTTTATTGAGTGTTGACTCTGTTTATGATTATTGATATATTCCAGACAACCTCTTATTAGTGTTTTATTTTAGTTTCCACCTTAATTATGCTTTTGGATTCGTTATGCACGTTCCATGGGTTAACTTGGAGTCATTCGTGGCTCTAGGTCCCGTGTCTCGATCCGAGGTCTATGCTCAGGTTGTGGCAGGATTAGACTAGGAAAAACCCACTCATATGCCCCTTGGGAACCCCCAAACAACCTCAATTAGGTGTTTAAATATCACGATCCGAGTTCACTCCCAGAACGCGATATGGTACTTAGGACCATAGATAACCCCAAGCAAACCCATGGTAAAGCATACTTCTACTGAAACTAATTTGTTAAAAATAATGATAGAAAAGTGGAAGCTGACAAAGAAATAAACTAATACTGAAAAATGACATAATCTGAAACCCAACCTAAACTATAATTATATCTGAAAGCCTTCTAAAATGAACTGATGAGTTGCTGGGACAAACCCCCATCTAACTCTAATGTCTAATACTAAATAAGGAAATACAACTGAAAATGGAACTCCCGCCCTCGAAATATGAGGACTCACCACTGAAGCTACTAGAGATCACCGAGTGACTAGCTGTGGGGCTGAGCTTGGGTACCTGAGCCTATATTATAAAATGATATAGCATAGAAAGTATGCGTCAGTACTTCAAAGGTACTGAGTATGCGAGAAGGAACTAAAAACATACATATACTGAGTAATAGTAAGTTGCACTGTAATACTGTAATAGACTGGAATCTGAAGGACTGGACTGAACTGAGAATCATGATTGAACAGGACTAAACTGAAAATCATAACTGAACTGTAAATCATACTTGAACTGGACTTAAATGTACTATTTTGTGGGAGAAACTATAACCAACATGTAACCACGTGAGCTAAATGTGGAGTCCGATGTATACCCCCTTTCGGAGAAGGACCACTGTACCTTGCCAGGGTATAGTGGCTGAACTGAGTGATCAGTATCTGGAGCCCATTCTGGCTAATAACCTACGGTGAAAATATAGTTCTGGGAACCTGGGTGCGCTGAACCCTAACCCGCTCGATCCTTAGTACTACTCCCACTGGAAATCCTAAATGTGTCTAACTATGCTAATAACTCGAAATAAATCTCCTAAGACTAAGTCAGAACTACTTATCTGAAAGTGTTCTGAGAGTCTAAGGACTTGAAAGAAACTATTTTCTAAGACTCGTTAGAGCTTCTTTATCTGAAAGCATCGTATCGATCTAAAGAAAAACTGACAAGCTGATAACTGATACTACTGGGTTTACTGAGTTTCTCAAAAGACTAATAAAATTCAAACTAATCAGCTGATATTTCTGGAGAATACTAAGTATACTGAGTGCTGAATGAAATTATGAGACTGAATATTCTAAAACATTAACTTTTACGCATGTATACTGAGTGTTGAATGAAATTCTGAGACTGAATATTCTAAAACATTAACTTCTGCTCATGCATCTGTACTTACATCCATAATTTGAGTAAAGTTTACGATAACAAAATAAAATTCATGTTTGAGTTCTAAATCATGCAAGAATCAACCCAAATCATAATAAAGTAGGGAGAAGATCATACTATGAATTCCACATCGAAAACATAACAATCATATGCTAGGGTGATAACAATCAAAAAGACAATTGGAGTTTAGGGACACCCATAATTTATCTGAAAGATAACCCTAATTCCTGATTCTTGTGGGACTAGAATAGAAAAGGTTTCTGAGAGAAATTATTGGGACATAAGGATAGAAGAATTCCTTTTTGAACTCCCACACACCTGTTGAGTAATCCCCTGATGAAGCTCTTGGAAATATGGAGAAGAAACAAAACCCTAGCTCTTGTTAGAAAGACACCCTGCACTTTTACATTCTGTTTTTGAGAGATTCTATGAGAAATGAGGGAGAAGAATCGACTAACTACCCCTTAACCCCTGATAATTTACCCCAAAATGACGCAACTAAGTAGCTAAAATAGATAAAAGTTACAAAAATTCCTGGGAGGATAGTTTGGAAAACTGACGGTCAGGATCCAACGGGTCACACAATGAGTCATTGGGTTTGACCATGACTCGTTGTGACTAGTCATTGGTCTTGGTTCTCAGAATTCCAACTACTGGAACTAAACAACAAATGGGAACAATGACTCTTTTGATGAACCAACGGGTCGTTGGTTCCACTCGTTGTCACTGGGGAGATTTTGATCAAGTTTTGGATTCTCCCAATGGACGGACAGGACGACCCATCATATGAAACAATGGGTCATTGTATCCACTCATTGTCATTGGATGGGATTTCTCACCCTTTCTACTTTCTTTCAGCGGCTCAATAGGATGAGTCGTTGATTCCTTCCACGACTCCTTGCTGCGCTTATTGGTTCTGTGAAAGTTTCAACTAGCTTCTGGATGGACACCATGATCAAAATAATGTTTCATCACTAGAAACAAGGGGTAGTTTCATCACTCGTTAAACCTGTGGAAAAAATATTCTAGGGCAACTGATGACCGTTCTAACAGACTGTTGTTTTTGACAATGACTCGTTTGATGATCCATCCTGAAATTTTTTTTCTAGTTTTCTACTGGTTTTTCACCCCAAGTCTACGATTTAGCTTTAAGAACTTTTAGGGTGTTATAATATGGGAGAATTCGTCCTAGAATGAAGGCTAAATAAGCTGAAAGACTGGGGAAAAAGCTGAAATCCCAAGCTGAAGACTATAAGCTGATTACTGAAGGAGTGACTGACTCCAAACTGAGATAGACATACTAATTGAAATTACATAACTAGGGTGTACATTTAAACATGAATAGGGATAATGAGTATGGAATTCAATAGAGTACTGAGGAGGAATTTAGCATCTGATGATGAAGCTAAGCTGGAAGGGAATAGGTGAAGGTATTTAGCCATCATCTCTGCTTCTACTTCCCATGTAGCTCCCTCAACTAGCTGGTTCCTCCATAAGACCTTTACTGAGGCGACCTCCTTATTTATCAGCTTACGAACCCAACGGTCTAGGATCTGGATGGGAACTTCTTCGTAAGAGAGACTGTCCTTTATACCAACACTCTCTAGAGGTATTACTGAGGTCGGGTCACCAATGCATTTCTTCAACAAGGAAACATGGAAGATTGGGTGCACCGATGCTAACTCCACAGGCAATTCCATCTCGTAAGCCACATTTCCAATGTGTCTCAGGATTCTGTAAAGGCCAATATATCTGGGATTGATCTTCCCTTTCTTCCCAAATCTCATTACCCCTTTCATAGGTGAAATTTTTAGGTATACGCAATCATCCATAGCAAACTCCAACTCTTTTTTTCTTACATCTGTATATGATTTCTGTCTGGTTTGATCTATTTTCAGTTGTTCCCTGATAAGTTGAACCTTCTGCACGACTTTATGTATTGAATCAGGTCCTACTAAAGTAGCTTCACCAACCTCAAACCATCCTATAGGAGACCTACACCTCCTACCATACAATTCCTCGAATGGGGTCATATGAATACTGGAGGGGTAGTTATTGTTGTATGCAAACTCGATAAGAGGTAGGTGATCATCCCAACTGCTCTTTAGATCAATCACACAAGCTCTCAACATGTCCTCTAAAGTCTGAATCATCTGCTCAACCTAGACATCTATCTGAGGGTGAAAAGCTATGTTGAGCTAGACATGAGTACCTACATCCTTTCTGAAATGACTTCCAGAAGTGTGAGGTGAACTCAGTACTCCTATGTGAAATGATGGATAAGGGAACCCCGTGTAGTCTGACTAACTCACGGATGTACAATCTAGCATAATACTCTATTGAGTCTGTGGTCATAACTAGTAGGAAATGTACCGACTTAGTTATCCAGTCTACAACCACCCAACTGGTAAGAAATGTGCCGACTTAGTCATCCAGTCTACAACCATACAAATTGAGTCATGTTGTCAGCGAGTACGAGGTAAGCCTGTGATAAAGTTCATATTCACTTCTTCCCACTTCCAAGTAGGAATGCTAATATTCTGAGTCATACCCCCAAGTGTGTGATGCTCAACCTTGACCTGCTGGCAATTTGGACACTTAGCCATAAATTTGCAATATCCTTCTTCATGCCATTCCACCAACAGACTTCCCGTATATCATGGTACATCTTGGTGGCACATGGGTAGATGGAGTACTTAGTGTTTTGAGCTTCTATTAGTATTTGATGCCTTAAATCGTCAACATATGGAACACACAACCTACCCTGGTAATAGAGCACACCATCTTCCCCTTTGGAGAATGCTTCCACCTCTTTCTTAGGGCTGCTTCCTTTAGCTTGAGTAAAATTGGGTCTTCATCCTACTTTGGCTTAACCTCCACTGCTGGGGAGGATTCTGACCCACTCTAGACTACAACTCCACCTTCTGTTGAGTCAACCAACAGGACCCTTAGCCCAGCCAGTATGTGAACATCTCTAACTAGCTCTTTCTTATCATCCTCAACATGAGCAACACTCCCCATAAACAATCTACTGAGGGCATCGACCACTATGTTGGCTTTATCGGGGTGATACAAACACTCATTTCGCAGTCTTTCAACAACTCTAACCATATTCTCTAATGCAGATTCATGTCCTTCTGGATGAACACATACTGTAAACTCTTGTGATCAGTAAATACATCTACATGAACCCCATAGAGATAGTGTATCCAAATCATCAAAGCGAACACTACCGCTGCCAATTAAAGATCATGAGTCGGATAGTTCTTCTCATAAACTTTGAGTTGTTTGGAAGTGTAAGCTATGAGTTTTCCATGCTGCATCAGAACACAACCGAGGCCAACAAGCATCACAATAGATCACAAACCCATCTGAACCTTCTGGCAGAGTCAAAACTGGGCTTGTCGTGAGTCAAGTATTAAGCTCCTGAAAGCTCTTCTCACATGCATCAGACCATTGAAACTTCACCTTCTTCTAAGTTAGTTTGGTCAAAGGAGAGGCAATGGAGAAGAACTCTTTAATGAATCATTAGTAATAATAGGCTATACCCAAGAAACTTCAAATGTCTGATGGAGAAGTGGGTCTTGGCCAGTCCTTAACTACCGCTATCTTCTGAGGATCCACGTGAAAACCATCACTGGAGACCACATGGTTGAGGAAGGAAACTGATTTCATCCAGAATTCACACTTGTTAAATTTGGCGAACAACTGGCAGTCCCTGAGAGTCTGCAACACTATCCTCAAATGGTATGCATGCTCCTCCTCTATTCTGGAGTAAAACAGAATATCATTTATAAAGACAATAACAAACATGTCCAGGTATGGCTTGAATACCCTGTTTATCAGATCCATAAAAGATGTAGGAGCATTGGTTTTCTAAAAGACATAACTACAAATTTGTAGTGACCATACCGAGTTCTGAAGGCTATTTTTAGAATGTCATATTCTCTAACCCTGAGCTGGTGGTATCCTAATCTGAGGTCTATATTGGAAAAATAACTAGCTCACTGAAGTTGGTCGAAAAAGTCATCAATTCTGGGTAGAGGATACTTGTTCTTGATTGTAACTTTGTTCAGCTGACGGTAGTCGGTGCACATTCTGAGTGTATCATCTTTCTTCCGCATGAATAGGATTGGCGCACCCCACGGAGAGATACTGAGTTTGATGAAGCCCTTATTTAGAAGGTCTTTCAGTTGTTCCTTCAACTCCTTAAGCTTAGCTGGAGCCATTATATAGGGAGGAATAGATATAGGCTGGGTATCTAGAAGAAGGTCTATGCCGAAGTCTATCTTTCGCTTGGGAGGGACTCTAGGAAGATCTTTGAAAAACACATCAGAAAACTCATTCACAATTGGAACTGATTGAAGTGTCGGGGTCTCGGAACTATAATATTTGACCCTAACTAGGTGGTAGATGTACCCCTTAGCGATTATCTTCCTAGCCTTAAGGTAAGAAATAAAACGACCCTTAGACGCTGAAGTACTACCCTTCTACTCTAGGATTGGTTCTTTTGGAAACTGAAACCTAACGACCCTTGTTCTGTAGTCAACTACAACATAACAAGAATGTAGCCAGTTCGTGCCCAAAATAAGGTCGAACTAGACCATGTCTAGCTCTACTAGATCAACTGAGGTGACTTAACGCAACATAGTGATCGGATAATCACTATACACCCAGCTAGCTCTAACTGACTCACCAAACAGAGTAGAGACTGTAAATGACTCTGAGACGATCTCCTGACTTATATCAAACTAGACAACAATGTAAGGAGTCACGAAGGAAAGTGTGGCTCCTGGATCTAGTGAAGCATACACATCTATCTGAAAGATACGTAACATACAAACCACTACATTAGGTGAGTTATCCTGATCCTGATGAGAGGATAAAACATTGAAGCGGTTTTAGTGCTAACCACCACTTGTACCTGAGGTAATACCCTGCTGAGCTGGACGACCTGGAGGAGCTACTGATGTGGTGGACTGAGCCTTCCCCTGCCATGCTCACGGACAATCCCTCAATCTATGACCCAGCTGGCCACACCCAAAACAACCATCCTTGCCTAGACGACACTCCCCTGGATGTTTCTTTCCATACATAGAACATGATGGAAAAGTACAACTTCTAGAGACATAGACCTGGGACTTGGAGCCTGATGTCCCATCCCCCTTATCCTTATAGGGCCTAAAAGACAGAACACTAGCTGAAAAAGGTGTTGGAGGCCTCCGTTGCTGCTTCTGGGGGCGATTACCACTGCCTGACCTCTGCTTAGAATACTCAAATTGACCTGCTCTAGACCGTTTACCTTCCCTCTCTATCTCATTCAACTTCTCTGCCTCTATCTACTTTGCATGAATGATGAGACTGGAGAGGTCTATGTCTTTGATGAGCATGGCGTCCTGCATTTCTTGACCACTAGGTTTGAGACTCAATTGACAAACTTAAGCATGCGATCCCTTAGCTCAACAACCATTTCGGGAGCATATCTCGATAGTTAAGTGAACTTTAGTGCGTACTCTTGTACTGTCATGTTCTTTTGCCTCAAGTTCATAAATTCAACATCCTTAGCTTCCCTTAACCCCCGGGGAAAGAATCTGTCTAGTAATGTCGTAACAAACTCATCCCATTCCACTAGACCTTCACCATTCTGCCTTCCCTTCTTCCATTGTTTGCACCAAATTTGAGCCACTCCTTTCGTCACGCCCCACCTTGGGAGGCATGACTGGCACCTAGTGCCACACTGGGATCTAACTGACCTGGCGGGGATTATGCACTTATGGTGCAAGCCTTCAACTAAATTCAAGAAAACAACGAGCTATATCCCGATTGTAAACATAGCCTCCGACCGACAAGGTCGTATAGCCACCTGTAAGAGAAAATAGATAACCAACAACAAGCAATAAAAAGGAACCCTATGTATACCAACAATACCACCATGCTGTCTAGTTACAATTGAAATGAAATCAGGCATTCAAACTATGCTATAGCCAACAAGGCTGCTAACTAAAAGCTAAACTAGGCCCCACACGGCCAACACGCCGAAGAAAATATACACGGGCCTCACACAGCGAATTACAAAACTAACAACTGGAAATGTATAGCCTGAAAACCTATAGGAATGGAATAATGATGAGATAGGGCCCCGACCTACCCATAAATTGTACAATCAAAAAGAGCAAACCTTCTAATTATTAGCTTCGGAAGAAGGGAGCTGACTGTTCTGCTGACTTTGGTTGAAAACTAAGAAGGTCCTGATCCGCGTATATCCGCACCTGCAGGCAAGTAATGTAGCACCCAAGGATGGGCATCAGTACAATATATACCGCATATGTAAGGCAACAAGTAAAAATGACTAAATAAAACTGAAATGTAACTGAATAGAAGAGATATATCTTAACAACTTGTTGTCTAATCTACCATTAAGCGGTGCAAACAAGAACCTTACCTTGCCCCCATAAGCTCGAAAGGTACAATCAGCACAGAATAACCCGCTCGGGACCCCCATAAGCCTTGGCGAGCACACTTATATCTACATACCCCTAACAAGGTCAAAGTGAATCAACTGGTAACTATAGCTAACCAACCGGTCCCCTGGGTGTGCAACTGAGCCCATTTGGCCCCTAATCTGTAGCTGTGTCCGAGTTCAGTGGAATCCTGATAACTACACCCCAAGCACCAGGCTCGACAAGGGTGTGTTGCCAATACGACACAGAAATAATAGTCCAGCCATGGAATGAACTTCAATATGGCCTTTGGGCCTCTGCATCGTCTCTGGAGACGGCATGTCGCTCCTTGGAGTAATGTCATATAGCTCCTGGAAGGCGACGACACAACTAGTAACCCTGGGGTTGGTCACGAAAGGCTATACAGGGAAGGGACAATCCCAAACTAAACATAAAGTACTAGTCTCAACTAACAATACTAGATAACCACAATAAACATACTTTTGACTTTCTTACAAAGGCTCGAGCTGTATTACAATACTATAGTAAGTAACTTACTAAAGGAATTCGCCTTAACATAACTCGATTGCCGTTTCCTAAATAACTGACGAGTTTCAACTTGTATTTGTCAGGTCTTTTCAACTGTAACTTTAATACTGAAAGAATGGGTCTAGTTTCAATACTAAATTAAAAAAAATGGTAACTTTTGATACCAATAGCAACTATAATTCAACTTCATAAAATACAGCTGAAAACCTATAATTTCCTGAGAGTTCAGAAGGGAGAAATGCCTACCTAAAGCCTACGGCCACTTAGGAATCAATTTGGAGTAATTATGATAACTTCTACTCAGCGAAGTTCCGATTTGCCGGGTGTATTTCGAGAAAATAACTCCGTAGGAATGCTCCCTGCTGGCTTAGAACGCGATACGTGAAGTTAATTTGAGTTTGGACGACGTTTGACAGCATAATCGAAAGAAAATTGTGTGAAAGTTACATGGTTCTCTTTCTCTAGACGAGGGTTCATTTGATGAAATGATTTAAACTTAAAGAAGAGGGATTATATATAGCTAATGACGGTGGACTTGGATGGCGCCCCGCACTGCCCAAAGCTCCAAGGATTCCCCCGCGTTGCGCCCCTCCATGCGCCAGCAGGCTTGGCGCGCCGCGCTGGCCATTGCACTGCTGGCTGGCGCATGGTGCTGGCCCTGTGCGCGCTGGTCCTGTCGGAGCCTCCTTCTGGGATTTTCCCACACACAACAAGCTTTCTTTACTAGTCACGCGTACGCCTACTAGCCTAGACATTTTTTTGGGGTGTAACATCCTCTCCCCCTTAGGAACATTCGTCCTCGAATGTCGTTCTCAGGTTTAAAGGAGTCAACTATCTTAACTAGTTTTCTGGAAAAATTTCGATAGAGTCTCCCTTGTAATATAGACTATTCGAAAACCTGAAACGCAGAAAAGTCCAACACAGGCATCTCATAGGATGCTACAACAACCAATATACAATACAAGCGGATGGGTGGGTGGGTAGCTAAACAACAATACTGATAGCATAAGAAGTAAAATAACAACCGAGCATCAACCTCACCTTAACTGCATAATCTAGATCTATCCTGGAACATGTGAGGATATCTAGATCTCATATCATCCTCAGCTTCCTAGGTCATTTCTTCTTTATTCCTGTTCCTCCATAATACCTTAATAGAGGCGACATCTTTTGTTTTCAACCTATGAACCTGTCGATCTAATATGGCCACTGGAACCTCTTCGTAGGCTAACTCCTCAATAACCTGGACGTCCTCAATTGGCACAACTCGAGACGGATCCCCTATACACTTTCACAACATTGACACGTGAGAGACCGGGTGGATAGATTCTAACTCTGGAGGTAAGTCTAGCTCATATGCCACTTGGTCTATCCTCCGGAGGATCTGATATGGCCCGATAAACCTAGGGCTAAGCTTGCCCTTCTTACCAACTCTCATTACGCCCTTCATTGGCGAAACTTTCAGAAATACCCAGTTATCAACACTAAATTCTGGATATCTATGCCGTACCTCGGAGTAGGACTTTTGGTGACTCTGAGCTTTTAACAAGCATTCTCTGATGAGTCTGACCTTCTCTTCTTACTAGTGAATCATCTTAGGTCCTACTAACTCTGACTCCCCTATTTCAAACCACCCAATAGGGGATCTGCATTTTTGCCCATATAAGGCCTCATAAGGCGCCATCTGGATTGCCGAATGATAACTATTGTTGTAAGAAAATTCAATAAGGGGTAAATGCTCATCCCAACTGCCCCCAAAGTCTAACATACACACTTGTATGTACGTTCTTCTTGCCCATCTGTTTGAGGATGGAATGCCATACTCAAATTAACCTGTGTTTCCAAGACTTTCTGAAACGACTGCCAGAATCTAGTTGTGAATTGTGCCCTTCTGTAAAAAATGATAGATGCTGGGACACCATGTATCCGAACTATCTCTATAATATATAATTCAGCATAATCCTCGGCTGAGAAGGTGGTCCTAACTGGTAGAAAATGAGCTGACTTCGTTAATCTGTCAATAATTACCCAGATAGAATCAAATATACGGCTGGTACGGGGTAATCCTGTCATAAAATCCATGTTGATCGCTTCCTATTTCCACATAGGTACTGCTATCTCCTGTGTCAATCTGCCGG
Source organism: Datura stramonium (assembly GCA_018107945.1). NCBI lineage: Eukaryota > Viridiplantae > Streptophyta > Magnoliopsida > Solanales > Solanaceae > Datura > Datura stramonium. The sequence goes on along the minus strand of JACEIK010000439.1, from coordinate 76,489 downwards.
GCCTTTGATGTTCACCCTTTACTTGCTGGCAGTTAGGGCATTGTGCTATAAATTCCGCTACACTCTTTTTCATTCTAGGACACTAGTAAATCTCTTTTATGTCATGATACATCTTTGTTGAATCTGGATGAAGAGAATATCGTGAGTAGTTTACCTCGGCCATAATCTGCTGGTGGAGCCCTGCTATATCTGGAATGCAAAGGCGACCGCTGGATCTCAGGACCCCGTCTTTGGTTACCTCAAAAGATGATACTTCACCTCAGTGAACTTTATCTCTGAGTTGTGCTAAATGAGGATCTTCATACTGCTGTTATTTTACCTATACAACTAGGGATGACACTGCGGTATTCTGAATCATTGTCCTACTATCTCCCGATTCCGCTATTCAGACGGCTAAGCTGGCTAACTGGTGTAATTCGCGGGCTAGCTCCCGCTGTTTGCGCCTCAAATGTGCAAAACTTCACTTTGAGCTACGACTAAGGGAATCTGCTACAATATTAGCCTTCCCTGGATGATATAAAATGTTCACGTCGTAGTCCTTCAATGATTCTAACCAGTGACGCTGCTATATATTCAATTCTTTCTGAGTGAAGATGTACTGGGGACTCTTATGATCAGTGAAAATATCCACATGGATGCCATACAGATAATGCCTCCAGATTTTTATGGCATAAACTACTGCAGCTAACTCCAGATCATGGGTGGGGTAGTGTTTTTCATGTTTCCTCAGCTGCCTCGAAGTATAAGCAATTACCTTACTGTGTTGCATCAGAACACACCTAACCCAACGCCGAAGCATCACAGTACACTGCATAACCCTCTGAAACTTCTGGCAAAGCTAGGACTGGTGTCGATGTCAATCTATTCTTCAACTCCTGAAAACTCTGTTCACACGCTTCAGTCCAGTCGAATTTAGCTACTTTGTGAGTTAACTTGGTCAAAGGCGCTGATAAAGTAGAAAATCCTTCTACAAACCTTCTGTAATACCCGGCTAACCCTAGGAAACTGCGTACCTCAGTTTGAGTTGTAGGTCTAGTCCATGTCTTCACTGCCTCAATTTTCTGTGAATCTACCTGAATACCAACATCTGACAAAATATGGCCCAAAAAGGTTACAAAATTCAGCTATAACTCACATTTAAAATTTTTTGCATACTACCGGCGATCCTTGAGAATCTAGAGCACTATTCGCAAATGATCTCGGTATTCTGCTTCTGAATGGGAATACACCAGGATATCATCGGTAAATACTATCACAAACAGATCTAAATACAACCTGAAGATGCTGTTCATCAAATCCATGAACACTGCTGGGGCATTTATCAACCCGAAGGACATGACTAGGAATTCGAAATGACCATACCTAGTCTTGAAAATTGTCTTCGGGATATCTTTATCCCGAACCTGTACCTGGTGATATCCCGACGTTAAATCAATCTTAGAGAAGTATCTTTTCCCTTGTAGATGATCAAACAAGTCATCTATTTTGGGGAATGGGTATCTATTCTTGATGGTAACTTTATTCAGCTGTCTGTAATCTATACACATATGCGGAGGGAGCCATCCTTCTTTCTTAAAAACAAAACTAGCACACCCCACGGTGAAGTAATCAGCCTGATAAATCCCTTATCTAACAGATCTTTCAACTGTTCTTTTAATTTCTTGAGCTCAACAGGAGCTATTTGGTACGAAGGGATAGATATAGGCTGAGTATCTAGTAGCAAGTCAATAGAAAAATCGATTTCCCTTTCTGGAGGAATGCTAGGGAGTTCATCTGGAAACACATCTGGAAATTCATTAACCACAGGAATAGACTGGAGGGTCGGGGATTCTGCCTGGGCATCCTAAACCCTGACAATATGATAAATCCAACCTTTTACTATTAACTTTCTCGCCCTAAGATAGGATATAAACCTACCTTTTGGTGTAGCTGCATTGCCTTTCCACTCTCGCACTACCTCCCCTGGAAAGTGAAATCGGACAGTCTTGGTCCAACATTCTACATTGGCATAACATGACGCTAGCCAATCCATACCTATAATTGCATCAACATCAATCATTTCTAGTTCTATTAAATCTACTAAAGTATGGTGACCAACAACCTCTACCGTGCAACCCCGGTAGATCCATTTAGCTATAATAGAATCACCGACTGGCATAGACACTGAAAAGGGTCATTGAAGCAATTCTGACATTATGCGGAACTTTTAGGCCACTAATGGTGTAACATAAGACAAAGTGGAACCTAGGTCTATCAAAACATAAATTGAATGAAAACAAATTTCCAACATACCTGTCACAATATCCGGTGACGACTTTGACTCCAGTCACCCCGGTAAAGAATATGTTCGATCTGGACCGGTGCCTGAATTAGATGCCCCTAACCTACCTTGGCCTCTGCTGGCTAGAGTTGAGGGACTGCACCCTGCTGGAGGTGCTGGGGCACGTGACCCTACTAAGGATCTGTCCTGTCGGTCCCGATCACCCTGACCTCTAGCTGGACAGTCTCTCATCATGTGACCCTCTTGTCCATAGGTGTAACATGTAGTAGAACCGTACCTACATGCCCCAAGATAATGTTGACTGCAGATAGGAAAATGTGGCAAAGTGAATCTGCTCTGCTCTAACCCTCTCTGCTACTGCGAAGTCGATGCCCGTTAGCTTTCATCGGGTCCTGGTTGCCCCTAGCGGTCTGATCTACCACCCTGCTGCTGCTATGGAGGTGGGGGTCTAGGTGGTCTACCTGACAATCGTGGCCTAGGTCCGCCCTGAAACTCTACTTAGGTGTCACTAGGTTTAGCCCTACGACGCTGCTCCTGATTTTCCCTTTCTATCTCCCGCTGGCGCTGCCTGATCCCCTCAATACTCTGAGCAAATTCCTGAATACGGGCGATATCCATGTTCTCTTGCAATATATCCATAACACAAGTCTCTATATACTTTGGAAGCAGCCATATAATAAACCGGTGCACTCTGGCTGGCATAGTGTCTACGAAAGTTGGTGCATATCTAGCCAAGGAATCAAATCTCATAGCATACTCCCGAATACTCATCAAGCCCTGCTCCAGATGCAAAAACTGATCTACCCGGGCCTGTCGAATTTCTCGCGGTAAGTAGTGATCCAAGAAGGCCTCTGAGAAACTGGGTCAAGTCGGAGGGGGAGCGTATCTACCTCGGCACCTCTCCCAACTCTCGTACCATAACACTGCTATGTCCCACAGTCAAAATACCACCAACTCAACCGACTCCGCGGGCGTAGCATGCATCACCCTGAAAATCCGCTGCAACTGGTCCAGGAAGTCTTGAGGGTCCTCTTCCCTATCCATCCCTATAAACTGCGGGGGACTCAGGGCTAGAAACTCCCAGACCGTTGAACTCTCAGGTCCTCCTGAAAACTCAGAAACCATAGGTGCCACTGGCTGACGCTGCGCAGTCATCATCTGAGCTAACATGAAGACAACGCTCCTAACCTCCTGATCTGATGGTATCGGTACAGGAACCGCTGGAGGTGGTGCCGACACATATGCCATTCTAGATGGTTCCTGATGTGGTGGAGAATGCTGGGGAGACCAAGATGAAGTCTCCTTATCGCCCTCAGATCAGGTTGGCTCTGACTGAGGCACCCTGCTAGTGCTTTCTCCTTCCGCTGTATCTAACTTTTGATTGGTCGTATTCTATTGCGTGTCCGGAATTTCTCTGTAGACAAGTAGAATATGGTAATCTTAGGGACTCAACCCTATACAACATACCTCTATAGCACGACCGGAAGAGAAAGAAGAGTAACCACCCTAATATGCCTCGCAACCTCCTGTCTATATAATCTGGTGCACAACACATCCATAGACAGGAATAACTTGGCACGGCTTGCAAACTCCCTGGGATACGACCTGCTCTGATACCAAGTTTGTCACGCCCCACCTTGGGAGGCATGACTGGCACCTAGTGCCACACTGGGATCTGACTGACCTGGCAGGGCTTATGCACGTCTGGTGTAATCCTGCAACTCAATTCAAGAAAATGATGAGCTATATCCCATCTGTAAACACAGCCTCCTACCGACAAGGCCGTATAGCCACCTGTAAGAGAAAACAGCTAACCAACAACAAGCAATAAAAGGGAACCCTATGTGGGCCGACAAGACCACCATACTTTCTAGTTCAATTGAAATGAAATCAGGCATTCAAACTATGCTATGGCGTACAAGGCTGCTAACTAACAGCTAAACTAGGCCCCACACAACCAACACGCAGAAGAAAATATACATGGGACTCAAACGGCCAATAACAAAACTAACAACTGGAAATATGTAGACTGCAAGTCTCTAGGAGTGTAATAATGGTCGAGACAGGGCCCCGACCTACCCATAAACTGTACAATAAAAAAGAGCATACCTTCTAACTATTAGCTCCAAAAGAAGGGAGCTGAATGTAATACTGACTCTGGTTGAAAACTAACAAGGTCCTGATCCGCGTCTATCCCCACCTGAAGGCAAGTAATGCAGTGCCCAAGGATGGGCTTCAGTACAATATATACCGAATATGTAAGGCAGCAAGTAAAAATGACTGAATAAAACTTGAATGTAACTGAAAGCAACTGAATAGAAGGGATAGAGATACAACCTGGATAGCTTCACGACCTGTTGTCTAATCTACCAGTAAGTGGTGTGATCTGGGGCATATTTATATGCCCAAGTGATACTCAAATGCATCGTTTTTTCCTTGTTTATCCAATAATGTTTGTACATTCTCATGTAAATTGTACGGAAGTGTGAATTTATACTAACCAACATGATTAGCGTTGTTTTGCAGGAAAAACATACTTTTTATGGAGC
>JACEIK010000439.1:28263-39538 GCA_018107945.1 Datura stramonium | reverse complement strand
CCAGGAACCTGAGATAGAGCTAGCCAGGCACCAGATGTGCCTAGGCCCACCAGTTAGTAGTCCAGGTCCTTCTAGGGCACCAGGTACCAGTCATACCCCCAGGGCGGGGCGTGACACCGTGGCTTCTTGGAGGCTTAATAACTTGATGAAACTCTTGCTATGAGTGCTTGGTGATAAATGGCGAATTTACGCATTTCATAGCCATATTTTGCCCATACTTTACTATATTTTGAGAATAAATTGTGTGTGTTTTCATGTATTTTATGATATATTTGTGAAAAAGAGATAACGCACATGATTAGATTCTTTCAGAGCTTAAAGTGATAAATTTGGGCTTAATTGTGGCTTAAAAGTGTAAGAATGGTAAAATGTGGTTGATGGAACAAATTAATAGAAGTTGGCATCGCGCAGGCAAACCTATGCTATGTCCTCTGCAACGCGCAAGCATGGACAGAGTAGGGAAAGGCGCCACACGCTGAGAAGTATGGCACCTTGAGCAGCGCACTGCACAGGGGTGTGTCAGGCGACCAGGATTCCAATCCCAATTCTACTAGGAACAGAAGCTGCAAAACCCAAGTCAGATCCAAGAAGTAACAATGAAGGCGTAATCTACTATTATAATTGTAGTCTTGAAGTTAGGTGTCACATAATTCATACTTTACAAATTTGTGTAATAACTTAGTTGGATTTTTGTTGGAGAATTTATCAAGTTCTTATAATTCCTTGTAGCTTGGAGATTTTTGTTGAACAAGTTTATATTGAAGTAAGTATTTCATGATGATTTTTTTTTGTCTTTTTCTTTTATTTTCATAACAATGAGCGACTAAAATTTCTTAAGCTAAGGTTGTGGCATGATGGATTAACAAATGTAGGCATAATAAAATAGTGATTCTTGAATCGTGAATTGAGTGGATTGTTATTTTCTTCATCTTAATACTATATTGCCCTTATCTTCAACTTACCTGACCAAGGAGGTTGAAGTTAGGAAAAGAGAGTAACAATGACAATTTGAGGAAAGTAACCCTCATCTAAATTAACTTGAGCTCTAACTAAGGATAGTTAAGTCAAGACTTGTTGGGAGACAAAAATATATACACTTTGAGACCGAGATGAGATAAGTGAAATTTATCTACCAAGGTCGAGATACGTTAGATGAACTAAGTGTAAGTCTTACACAAAATTCATCAGGATAGATCACTAGTAAAAGCCTACTAAGTTATGAAATCACGGGGAACACAATCCTAGTTAAGTATTAGTAATTTGACAAACAAACTTAACAATTGTTAGCACTATTTTTTTCTTCATTTGCAAACCTCCCTTTCGAAATATTGATTACAAGTTAGCTTATTTTCATCATTAACATATTATTTCTGCCTATTCCTTATGGGATCGACCCCAATCTTTATTGGGTTACTATATTTGACAGTGACCTCTTTATAATTCAATTGCGAGGTGTAATTTGGGCGTGATCACTTGGTATAAGTCGTACCTACATAACACGAGTCATACCATGACTCGTGGTGACTGGGCTAGTCATGTCCATCAAACCCGACAATGCTTCACTAAACTGATCATAACATTTTACTCCAAACTCTGATTTATGCAAGGTTAGATGCGTTGAAAAGAAGACTCAAAGGGATTAAATTTGATATGTGAGATAACCCAAAAATATTAGTAAAAATATATACCTATAACATATATACCTATAAAAATAGAAAGTTGACCCTCGTAAGAACTTACATGGAAAAGTCAATCGGTAGGAAAACTCTCAACTCAACTTTATGCTAGAGGTTCCTTATGACCTTAATTTTATCCAATGTACTTCTCACACTTAAGAATTGATCTTAACACCTTGTTTCCATAGAATTCATTGGGTTCGGGTCTATCCACATACCTAAAATAATTTTAAACTTAGCCCGAGAGTCCGTGGATTTACAATATCTCAACTCACCAACAAATGGTATGAACTGTACCATGATCCTACAATCCATTACATGATTCTCGTACCTCCCAATCCACATTTGTCATTCTATGAACCTCCTTCCTATGATCCTTTAGTATGACCCGTACAGTCCTGGTATGAGTTGTGGGATCCTATCGTGGTTTCTTGGCCTCTTCTTTTGATTTCTCTGGAACTCATGCTATGAGGGTTAGTATGACTTGTACCTTCATGTCATGAGTTGTACTAGGACTAATACTGAGGGAAATGTTTAATTTTTTTCTGCTAGTTCATACCCCATATCTAGGGTCTAGGCTTAGGTACTTTAGGGTGCTACATGTTATCCCCAGTGAGGGAATTCATGTTGATCCTCAAAATATTAAAGTAGTTAATAATTGGCTGAGACCCGCCTCTCTATCAGACATTAAGAGTTCCTTGGGTTTAGCCGGTTACTATAGACAGTTTGTAGAAGGGTTTTTCTCTGTTACCTATCTTATGTCTAGATTGAATTAGAAGAAATTTAAATTTCAATGGTTTGATGCTTGTGAGAAGAGTTTTCAGGAGTTGAACACTCGACTCACTTTTACCCCAGTTTTGTCTCTACTAAAGGGATCAAACGGGTTTATGATTTATTGTGATGCCTCCAGAATTGGCCTTGGTTATGTGTTGATACAACATGATAAGGTTATACTCTATGCTTTTAGACAACTCAAGGCTCATGAGAAGAATTACCCGACTCATGCTCTTAAGTGGTGGTAGTAGTTTTTTCCTTAAAGATTTGGAGGCACTACTTCTGTGGTGTCTATGTGGATGTGTTTACTGACCACAAAATCCTATAGTATGTATTTAGTCAGAAGGATTTGATTCTTTATCATAGGAAGAATTATGTTGTTAAAAGACTATGATATGAGCCTTCTACCATTCGGCTAAATCCAATGTAGTGGCCGGCACCCTCAACAGATTATTAATGAACATCGTTGCTCATATTGAAGATGAGAAAAAAGAATTAGTTCGTGATATTCATAGGCTTGCTCGTTTGGGAATTTGTCTGATTCAGGCGACGATGGAGTTATCGTTCATAATGGGTCTGAATCTTCTCTGGTGATGGATGTTAAGGCAAAGCAGGATGATGATCCAATATTACTTAAGTTGAAGGAAACCGTCCTCAAGAAAATGGTGGAGGTTTTCTCCAAAGGGGGAGATGGTATTCTTTGTTATTTCAATCACTTGTGTGTTCCGGATGTAGATGATTTGAGACAAAAGATATTGATAGAAGCCCACAGTTCTTGGTATTCTATTTACCCAGGTTCCACAAAGATGTACCGTAATCTACGAGAAGTCTATTGGTGGAATGGAATGAAGAGGGATATCACAAAATTCGTGGCTAAGTGCCCTAATTTCCAACAAGTTAAGGTTGAACACTAGAGAACGGGAGGTATGACTCAGGATATTAGCATTCCTACTTGAAAGTGGGAAGAGATAAATATGAACTTCATCATAGGTTTACCTCGTACACGCCACAACATAATTTGATATGGGTGGTTGTAGATTGGATGACTAAGCCAACATATTTCCTGCCAGATAAGACTATAGATTCAGCTGAGGATTATGCTAGACTTTATATTCGAGAGTTGGTCAGGTTGCATGTACACCCTTTTTTCAATAATTTCTGATAGGGGTACCCAGTTTACTTCACATTTTTAGAAGTCATTTCAGAAAAGTCTTGGTACCCAGGTTAAGCTTAGCATAACTTTTCACCCACGAATAGATGGTTAGGCTTAATAGACCATTCAAACTCTAAAGGACATGTGGAGAGCTTGCGTAATTGATTTTTAAAGGAAATTGGGACAATCACTTGCCTCTTATTGAGTTTGTTTATAATAATAGTTACCACTCCAGTATTCGGATGGCTCCGTTCGAGGCACTTTATGGTAGGAGGTGTAGATCTCCTATAGGGTGGTTTGAGGTTGGTGAAGTTACCTTGATCAGGCCTCATTCAATTCATGAGGCTATGGAGAAAGTTCAACTTATTAGAGAGAGGTTCAAAATTGCTCAGAGTCGTCAGAAATTGTATACAGATGTGAGAAGAAGAGATATTGAGTTTGTTGTTGATGATTGCATTTGTTTGAAAATTTCACCCATGAAAGGGGTGATGAGGTTTGGTAAGAAAGGAAAACTTAGTCCCAAGTATGTTGGTCCTTACAAGATTCTGAGGCGCATAGGCACTGTGGCCTATGAGTTGGACTTGCCTGCGGAGTTAGCATCGATGTATCCAGTCTTTCATGTGTCTTTGTTGAAGAAATGAATTGGTGATCCAACCTTAGTTGTGCCTTTAAAAAGTGTGGGCATAAAATATAGTCTATCTTATGAGGAGGTACCAGTTGATATTATTAACTGCCAAGTTCGTAAGTTGAGAAATAAGGACGTCGCTTCAGTGAAAGTCCTTTGGAGGAACCAGCTTGTAGAGGGAGCTACTTGGGAAGTAGAAGCAGGCAAGATGGCTAAGCACCCTCACCTCTTTCCTTACAGTTTAGCTCCAACTTGAGGTAATAGTTTCCTCCTCAGTATTCTATTTAGTTCCATGTCCCTCAGTTGCTCTCATGTCTTAGTATGCATGTATGTTTCATGAAATTAGTTCAACATATATATTTCACTCCTAAATCAAATTATTCCATCAATAATTAGTGTTTACCATTCAGTCTTGGGATTGCAACTCTTTCCCTATCTTTTCAGACTTATTTTTCTTCATTCGAGGACGAATATTTCCAAGGTAGAGAGAATGTAACACCTCAAAATTTTCTAACATTAGATCCTAGACATGAAGTATAAATCAGCAGAAAAAATGAACTTTTCCCACAGAACGACTCAGACCACGAGTTGTGGTGTGAGACGATGAGTGGTGAGATGACTCGTGGTAATTAGTACCAATATTCTTGAGTTCCAGTCGCCATGAATTAGACCATGAGCCATAGAACCAAGGGACGACCATCTTGTCCAGCCGTGGTCTGAGGTTCAGAAATTGTTCAATCCTTCCCTAGTGACCACGAACTGAGACCATGAGTCGTGGTACAGTAGGACGAATCATCCTGTCCAACCATGGGGAGAAATTCAAAACGCGATCAAGCCTATACCAATGACCACGAGTCATGGTATGGCATGACGAGTCGTGGTGTGATTCGTAGGGACTGGATGACAGTTTTTTAGCACAATCTTCCAAAGGTATTTTTGTTACTTCCTAAGTTTTTAACTTTTAATTACGTCATGTTGGGTTATTTTAAAAGGGGGTTAAAGGGAATTAGTAATGTTTTTGCCTCTCATTCTCTCTTAAATTCTCAATAAAATAGAACATTGAAGGCATCAAATTCTCTCAAGTCTAAAGCTATGGTTCTTCTCCAAGGGCTTCAGGATTTAAGTTCTGGCAAGGAATTCTCCTACTCCAGGTATGTGAGAATTCAACAAGGGTCATACTTTTACCCTTTTATCCCTAATGCTTTCAGAAAACCTAGAATTTTCATTCCTGTAGAAAATTATATCTTAGCTTTTTCAGTTATGATTTTCCTAATTATCTTAATGTTTCAAGATTCCCATGCTTGTATTATGTGAAGTTCATGATTTTATATTCAATTATATATTGTACTTTCATGACCATGATTTTAGTATGATTTTAAGTTCAATCTTCATGATTAGCATTGCTTTAGAAAAATGTCTTGTTATAACTATACGATCCTATCAAGATTTCAGTACAAATGTTTTCCACATTATAACCAGTATTAGCAGGTCCTTTAGACTCTCAGAACACTCTCAAAGTCTCAGAACTACGTCCCGCCATAGGTTATTAATCTAAATGACAATTAGTTAGTGATCACACCAGCAATGTCTTTATACCTTCGCAAGGTATATTGGGTCCTATCGATGGAGCATATACGTCGAACTCCAGATTTAGTTTATATGGTTATATGTTGGTTAACAGACTCTCCCACAGTATAGAACAATTCAGTTATATTTTCAGTCATAGTTACATACTTAACTTTCAGTGCATGTACATGACCCCTAAATTAGTTTTACTTGTACTTTCAGCTCAATTTATGCACTTAGTTATGCATTTAGATTATTAGCATGTTTTATACTTCAGTTGCACATCTCATATACTCAGTACTTGTGCTATATCATTTTATGATATAGATTTGGGTACTCAGACTCAGCCCCGCGGGCAAACACGTTCCAGTATTTGATCAACGATCCGTTGTGAGTCCTCATCATCCGAGGGCCGAAGTTATGTCTGTTTCAGTTTTTCATAGTATTATTTTTAGTTTCAGGTGTTTAGAGTTTAGGTGGGGACTTGTCCCAACAACTCATCAGTTAGTAGGGGCTTTCAGACAGATAGTTAGTTAGTATGTCAAATTTGTGTTTTAAATGTCAAACTCAAGTTGTATTTATCTATAAAATCCCAGTTTCTTTCGTTATTTATGAATAGTCATTTTATAATTTCTATTATCTTCTGCTCAGTTTATCTATAGTTTAGATTGTGTTAGTGATATACCATGCCATGAGTTAGCTTGAGGTCATTTATGACTCTGGACACCGTGTTGTATCCAGGGTACAGAATCAGATCGTGACAAATCAAGATGGTTTAATTAAACAATTTTGAATCATTTATTTGTTTCACGTGTAAGAATTTCAATAGCCAACCGGGGAAAATGGAGAACCCTATCAACAAATATTGTGATCTGAACTAATTTTTTTAAGATATACGAGCCCTAATGTGCATGTTTTTGGGAGCAGTGTCTAGCATTGAGTAGCCNACTCATTGAGCTGAGCATGAGAAGCAAACATTAGATTTTATATGCAAATAAAGTTTTTATTACTTTTACATAACCTTACAACTTCTTCTTTTTCCCCTTTTATTCTTTTCTTTTCCAAGTAAAATGGTGTTTTCTGTTGTTTTGGTGGAAGGATTGATGATTATGGTATTTAGTTTAATATATTTAGTTTTTCTAATTCAATATCCTATATTTATATTGAAATTCAAACAAATCAATAATTCAGTAATGAAATAATACAATGTTGATGTCTTGAAGACAAGTGTAAGCTTGAGAGGATTAGTAATATTAGTTGAAACCAAGAGGAGTGAATTCACTGTGAGATTTTCAAGTATTTATGTTGGGTTAGTAAGCTCATAAATCTAGAGGGAAGGAGGATTCTTTAGTTAAAGAATTTTGGCAGGGTACTTATATGATGAATCGCTACATGGTGGAAGAGTGAAGATCTCCATACATATTAGCCAAGGCATGAAAACAAAAGTCACTATGACAGAGTGATCAATGTGGTAAAATTTCCCGTGATAGTCAACACGCCATGGTGGAACAAAGAAGAATCCAAAAAAAATTTCCATGTTAGGAATCAAGGAAAAGTCACCACGATGTGATGGCCATAACGATGAAATCCATTGCGATGGAACAGAGGGGACTCAAGATTCTTCTAAGTCAAGAAGTCCCATAAAGTTAGTGCGATGGGATTAACAACGCGGTAAAATCCACCGTGATGGCTAGTGTGCCATGGTGGGATGTGAGAAAACAAAATTGGCCAAGGCAAGTAGCACCATGGTAGTGCACTGCGGTGCCAAATGCGGTAGAAGTCACCGCACCAGCCAGAATGGCTAAGTGAAAGATGGGTCGACATCAGATTTCAACTGAGTCCAACGTCGATTGAGAGAGTTTTTCCTGAAGGTTTTTCAACTCTACAAATAGACTCCTAGTTTATTTTTGATAGGGTTGGGACGATTCTCGCGAGGAATAACACTTGGAGAACACAAAGCCATATAATCTTTCAATTTTACTTCTTTTTATTGTGAGTAGTCATTTTTATGCATAATAATTTTTTTTATTGTTTCTATGAACATGAACGACTAATATGCTTATTATAGAGTTATGACAGCAGCGTGATTGTAGTTGTATAAACTTCATTTAATTTGTTAAGATATTTATCATCGTGCAACGACTTATTTAATTATTTATTTAATCTTGGGCATACTTTTTAATTGATTCAGGACCAATAAAAATATATATTTAAAACTCATATTAGATTCAAGAGTGGGAGTCTAGGGCATATAATAAAGTTAAATAGAGTTTGATCTTTGTCTGCATGAGGGATTGATTTATGATTGGAATAGAAAAATACCTAATTGCCTTGCTTGGTTAGTGTATGAAAGATATTCCAAATCTTAAAGAGATATACATGGAAGACAAGGCACAAATCGCAAGGCTACGAGCTAGAGAGAGCCTAGTCACGACTTTTTTTATTAATTAATAAGTTGGTAGATAATTGAAGTCAAAATTTTCAAAAAGAAATCATACATTTCCTAAATATATTGAGTCATTGATCTCCACTAAATGCACTCCTGACTTGTTCATGGATGATTGTTATTTATGCATGATCTAAAGAACTGGAAGCTATTGTTTTCTTCATTGAACGTCATGATATAGTTGTACCTTCATATGTAAAAAAATAGCCTATCTGAGATGAGGCTTTATGTGGGTCAGAAAAATATATTGCATCAACATAACCAATTATTTCTGAATTGAATTCATTAGAATAAAACAATACCATATCAATGATTCCTCAAAGGTATTTTAATATATGTTTAATACCATTTCAATGTCTTCTTGTTAGGGAGGAGATGAATCTTTTCAATAAGCTTATCGTACATTATAATAAAAAATATTATCAACCATAATATCATTTAGGTTGGACTTTTTTCTCCAAGAGACATAACTTATTGAGATTTCTTCATACTCCTTGTGGTCTTATCATTTATTATGTCTCGAGGCTTTTCTTGAGCAATTGCCTCCATATTATGATCATCTTTATCATTTATTTCTTTTCTTTTAGGAGTATTTTTATCCTTAAAACTGATTGACCTACCACGTTTTAGATGTGGCCTAGATTTTTTGCATTAACAGTTTGTTCTACTGGAACATCATTCCAACTGGAGCATTTGAAGCTAGAATATAAGATTTAGTAACCTTTGGAAGGTTAATAAATGCATCTGGCAGTTGATTTGTAATATTTGACAAATAAATCATCTTTTAAAGCCCTTTTTCACATTAATTTATTCGAGGATATAAATGAGATCGTGATAATGGATTCCAATTTATCTCTTTTTTTAACTATTTATATACTTGATGTCTCTCAAGCGCACGTGGTCGTCAAGTAATATAGGAAAGTGACCAATTATCGATCCCTCAGAGACTTGTCAAATTAATCATTTAAGGTTAACACTTTATTTTAATACTCTAACAAACAAAGATAAAAATGGGAAATGATTTGGAGAATAAACTACAAAAACTTGAAATGTAAATTAACTACTAAACTAAAATCGTTTCAAACATGTTTGTACTTCAAATGATGATGAAAATCTAGGAAAATGGCACTTTTGCTCAGGTTTGTGATGCGCCATCTTGGGAGGCATGACTGACACCTAATGCCACACTGGGACCTGAGCTGACTTGACTGGGTATTAGCATCTCTGGTGCCTGCCAGCAACTCAAAATCAAGAAAACAACGAGCTATATCTCGGTTCTAAACACCTCGTCGGGCCAAACAAGGCCACATAGTCACCTGTAAAAGAAAACAACTAACCCAACCAACAAGACAATAATAGGGATCCTATGTGGGCGGACGAGACCACCATGCTGTCTAGTCATAACAGAATAAAAACAAACAGTCATATTTACACTATAGAAGACAAGGCTGCTAACCAACTAACTAACTAGGCCCCGCATGGACAACACACACAATATAGCATACATAGGCCCCACACGGTCAACAACAACCAACAACTGAAAAATTGTAGTCTGCAAGACTTTAAGAGTGGAATAATGATCGGGACAGGACCCCGACCTACCCAAAAGTTGTACAACAAAAGAACAAACCTTTCTAACTATCAACCCCGAAGAAAGGAGTTGACTGAACTGCTAACTCTAGCTGATAGCTATGAAGGTCCTGAACCACATTTATCCACACCTGCAAGCAAGTATGTAGTTCCCCATAGTTGGGCGTCAGTACAATATGTATCAAATATGTAAGGCAGTAATAAAGACTAAATGAAACTGGTAAATGAATGGAAAGTAATCAATAGGAAAGGATAAGAGTTTAACCTGAATAGCCTCACAATCTAAATCATAACTAACAAGTAAATATACAAATAGGAACCTAACCGGGCCCCCATAAGAAAGGTACAATCAACACAGAATAACGTACCTGGGCCCCCATAAGCCCTAACAAGTGCCAAACAGTCTATATACCCCTAAAGGTACCCTTGAGGCTCCATAAGTGACTGCAAGTATGTCTCAGACAAACCAGGCCCTCGGGAGGGTCGGTAGTATCATCTTTGGCATAGAAGGAGTGCACAGAAGACTCCAACGTGCCCTCGAAGGCTTTACTTTAGTCCTTTCAGACTCTTAATATCTATATAAGTAATTCAGTATCTCATAAGCAATACAATGACTCTGAAAGAAATTCTGTAGTACGTGTGAGTAATAGCAGCATCATGGCTCCATAAGCAATCTATAGCCCCGCATACATAAGCAACATCATAGCTCCTTAAGCAGTTCGTATGATTAGAAGCTCCTCGGCCATTTACAGAGAGGGATCGTACGAAATATGATCTACCCCTAGCATGGATGCTACACTGCAATCTCAAGTCTATTCATAACGGGTAACTACAATATTCAAGTTCTTAAGTCACTACATAAGTGCTAGCCGTATCAATGTTACGGCAGAAATAACTTGCCAAAGGAATACCCTTAACATACCTTGAATACTAATTTTTGCTTATCCAATTAGTTCCAACCGGTAACTGGCAATTCCACCCAATTGCAGCTTCTACGCTTAGAGAATAAGGTAATTTTCAATACTAGGACTCGGCAAACAATGATATCTTTCAATAATATTAGCTATAATTAAACTCCATTTAATTCAGTCGAAAACTCACAAATTCTCAAGAGTTCAGAAGATAGAAATGCTTACCTATCACTTATAGTTTCTTAAGACTCAATTAGAAGTGATTTTGAAAACTTTTACTCGGTGGGGTTCCTATAGTCTGAGCGAATTTTCAAGAAATAACTCCATAGGGATGTTAGCCATAGGCCTAGAACTCGTAATCCAAGATGAATTTGCATTTGAATGGAGTTTAACGGCATATATCAGTGAGAAATAGATGAAAAATAGAGATGGGGCTTTGAAGTACCGTGGGTTTGTTTTTAGGAAATTTTTCAATGACTTCAATTACACTTCAAACTTTTATACACACACACACACACACACACACACACATAT
>JACEIK010000438.1:445295-456033 GCA_018107945.1 Datura stramonium | reverse complement strand
ATGTAAAAGCAACATAAAAGTGAAGATATACCAGTTTTTATACAAAATTTAGACCTATAAAATAAAAACATCTAAACTAGTTAGATATACTATATTTTATACACAATTCATACACTAAAATATTTTTGTATATAACATGGCATAAAAAAGATTAAGTAAATCTATGATGGCCCCTTCAGTCGTTATGGGATGGTTAGGGGTTTAGCATCCTTTAGAGTCCCCACAGTAGAAGTGAGTTAGTAAAAACTCCAAAATGGGGTGGTTTAAAAAAATTGAAAGGTGACTAGCTTTTACTGGAATCTTTATGTGTTGTGTTCCATTAGGGGGTGACCTAGTGAACTAGACCTCCGCAGGAAAATTCTGAGATTATGAGTGAATTCGTAGCGTTGTTTTACAGGTAGGTGCATATTTTTAAGGTGATGTGAAGTTGGGATGAAAGACTTGTGTTTTGGGAATAGAAAAGTGTCGGAATTACCGAGCTACTGATTAGTAGAGCATTGTTGCAGTAGTAGGATTCCCACTGCAGCGAGACCACCGCAGTTGTCGGAGTGCTCGTGGAAAAATCATCGGGGTTTGTTGTAGCAAGACCCTGGATCGCCATAGCAGATTTGCTGCAGCGAGAAAGTTTCTGCTGCAGCGGACGACACGATGCAAAATGCTTGTTTAAGTCATGACTTTTGTATTTTCGCCCTATAATTCTAAGACACAAAGTTTGAGAGTTCAGAAGAGGTTTTTCAAGAGCAAGAGTGGTCTTCTTCTTTCAAGGTAAGATTTCCTTGTTAATTCTTCCATCTCTTTATCCTCTAACACCCTAGGATTAATGGGTGAAATTCTAGCTAAGGATCCTAGAACTATGAAAGTTAGAGTAAGTTGATTGAGTGTTGATAGTTCTTGATTTTAGGATTCTAAGTGAGTAATTAACACTTCTATGATGGATTTGATTGTTATATTTTGTAATGGCGATAATTTGAGACCTAGAAAATCATTAAAGTTGGACCTTTAGCATTAAAAACTACTTGGAAAGAGTTTATGGAGTAGGAACTCCAGGAACAAGGTTGGAATGATCATTGGTGAGGTAAAGGATGATAAATTAACTCATGGGTAATGAGTTTAAACCGTGATGATGGGTATTTAAAATTTCCAAGTTCATTATATGAAGAGTAGATAATGAAGTACTTTTATATTATTTGTTTTTAGATTTTGAGCGTTTCGAGACTTTGAGAAAGGGAAAAGCTCCCGCGGTGTAGCTTGCGTATTCACCTTCTTCGATTAATGTAGGTTATAATTTTCTAATGAGTTAGAATTTATTTAATGCCTTGTATATATTATGACTTGATGAGCATGCTTAGTTGGTCTTCGGATATTAATTGTGGTAGAGACTATTGTGACTTAGTTGTAATATTCGAATGAGTTCTTATGTCATGCCCCACCTCAGGAGACATGACTGGTACCTAGTGCCATACTGGAATCTAACTGACCTGACTAGGCTTATGCACGTCTGATGCAAGCCTGCAACTTATCTTAAGAAGACAACGGGCTATATCTCGGTTGTAAACACAACCTCCGGTCGACAAGGCCTTATAGTCACCTGTAAGGAAAACAGCTAACCAACAATAGGAAAATAAAGGGAATCCTATGCATACCAACAAGACCACCATGATGTCTAGTTATAGCTGAAATGTAAATTAGGCACTAATCTATGCTAAGGCCGACAAAGCCAGTATCTAACAGATAAACAAGATCCCACACAACCATCACATGAAATAAAGCATATATAGGCCCCACAAGGCCAACAACAGACTAACCACATGGAACTATAAAATTTGCAAGCCTCTAGGAGTGGAATAATGGTTGAGATAGGGCCCCAACCTACCCATAAACTGTATAATCAAAAAGAGTAAACCTTCTAACTGCTAGCTCCGGAGGAAAGGAGCCGACTGCACTGCTAACTCTGGTTGAAAGCTAAGAAGGTCCTGATCCGCGTCTATCTGCACCTGCAGGCAAGTAATGCAGCACCCCAAGATGGGCGTCAGTACAATATGTACCGAATATATAAGGCAATAACTGAAAATAACTGAATAAAGCTTAAGATGAAACTGAAAGTAACTGAGTGAAAGGGATAGAGGTATAACCTGAATAACTTAACTTCCTGCTGCCTAATCTAACAGTACATGGTGCAAACAAGAACCTTACCTGGCCCTCATAAGCCTGGAAGGTACAATCAGCACAAAATAACCTGCACAAGGCCCCCCATAAGCCCCGACGAGCACACTTCAAGCTCTATATACCCCTAATAAGGTTAAAATGTGTCAACTAATAACCATATCCGTCCTATCAGTCCCATGGGTCTGCAACTAAGCCCGCTTGGCCCCTGAACTATAGCTGTGTCTGAGTCTGGTGGACTCCTACTATCTGTACCTCGGGCACCAGGCTCGACGAGGGTGTGGTGCCGATACGACATAAAAATAGTCTAGCCATGGAATGTATTGTATAAAGTCCTCAGACCTCATCTTCGTCCCTCGGGGCGGCATACTGCTCCTTGGAGCGACGTCATCTAGCCCCTGGCGGACAACTAGTAACCCTGGGTTGGTCATGGAAGGCTATAAGGGCAAAGTCAATCCCAAACTAGACATAAGTACTGGTCTCAGCTAACAACAACAACTATTCATAATAGAAAAAATTCTGGCTCTTTTACTGGGATTCAAACTATATTGCGGTACTATAGAAACTAACTCGCCGAAGGAATTCGCCTTAACATACCTCGATTGTCGTTTTCCGAATAACTGGCGAGTTTTAGCTTGTACTCAATAGATCTTTCCAACTACAATCGTAATACTGGGAGAAGGAGATTAATTTCAGTACCAAATTCGGCTTAAATGCTAACTTTTAATACTAATAACAATAATATTCATCTTCATAAAATATAATCGAAAATCTATAATTTTCTGAGAGTTCAGAAGGGAGAAATGCTTACTTGAAGTCTGTGATCGTTTAGGAGTCAGTTTGGAGCAATTCTGACAATTTTTGCTCAGTGGGGTTATGATTTGCGAGGCGAATTTCAAGAAAATAACTCCGTAGTAATGCTCCGAACTCGATACCTGAAGTTAATTTGAATTTGGACCGCGTTTAGTAGCATAATCGGAAGAAATTTGGATGGAAATCGCGGGGCTCTCCTATTCTGGACGAAGGTCTCATGTTATGCCTTGAATCAAATAAAACAATTGAATTTATATAAAACTTGGCCGGTGGATAGGGGGTCCATGACACAGAACCCAACGCACCATTTTACGGGCGTGTCACGGAGCTTGTTGCGGAGGGAGAGGGTCCGTGGCACGTTGCCCCGGTTGCAACTTGTCCGGCCTTCTCCCCTGCTATCTCGATTCCGCGCTCGTTCGACCTCTCCCCGGGCCTTTTCTCGTACGCGTCGTACTTTAAAACTCCTGACATACATACGAGTATGCCGACTAATGATAGAAACTTACGAGGTGTAACATCCTCTCTCCCTTAGGAACATTCATCCTCGAATGTCAACTACAACTTACAGGAGTTAACTCTCTTAACTAATGTTCTGGAGAAATTTTGGCAGAGTCCCCCCTGTAATATGGACTATCTGAAAAACCTGAAACACAGAAAAGTCCATACAGGTATCTCATAGGGCACTATAGCCACCATTACACAATAATGAGNCATTACACAATAATGAGGGGTAACTAAACAGCAGTACTGATAACATAAACAGTAAAATAATAACTGAATAACAACCTTAGCTTAACTACATAAGCTGAATCAATCCTGAAATAGATGAGGATATCTAGACTTCATATCATCCTCACCTTCCCAGATCATCTCTTCTTTATTCCTATTCCTCCATAATACTTTAACAGAGGCGACATCTTTTGTTCTCAACCTATTAACCTGCCGATCTAATATGGTTACTAGAACCTTTTCGTAGGACAATTCCTCAATAACTTGGACGTCCTCGACTGGCACGACTCGAGATGGGTCCCCTATACATTTTCGCAGCATGGACATATGAAAGACCGGGTGGATAGATTCTAAGGAGGTAAGTCTAACTCATAAGCCACTTGGCCTATTCTCCGAAGGATCCGATATAGGCCAATAAACCTAGGGCTAAGCTTGCTCTTTTTACCAAACCTCATCATGCCCTTCATTGGTGAAACTTTTAGAAATACCTAGTCACCGACACTGAATTCTAGATTTCTACGTCGCACATCAAAGTAGGATTTCTGACGACTCTAAGCTGTCAACAAGCACTCTCTGATCAGCTTTACTTTCTCCTCTGACTGGTAGATTATGCCTGGTCCAATTAACTCTGATTCTCCAATCTTAAACCAACCAACTGGGGACCTGCATTTCCGCCCATATAAGGCCTCATAAGGCGCCATTTGGATTGCCGAATGATAACTGTTATTGTAAGAAAATTCAATAAGGGATAAATGCTCGTCCAAACTGCCTCCAAAGTCTAATACGCACGCTTGAAATTTATCCTCGAGCGTCTAAATCGTATGTTCTGCTTGCTCGTCTGTTTGAGTATGGAAGGCCATACTCAGATTAACCTGTCTCTCCAAGCCCTTCTGAAATGACTTCCAAAATCTAGCTATGAATTGTGCTCCTCTGTCAGATAATAGAAGTTTGGACACCATACAATTGAACTATTTCTCTGATATACAATTCAACATAGTCCTCGACTGAGAAGGTAGTCCTGACTGTCAGAAAATGAGCTGACTTCATTAATCTATCGACAATCACCTAGATAGAATCAAATCTGCACCTGGTATGGGGTAACCCTGTCACAAAATTCATGTTAATTGCTTCCCACTTCCACATAGGTACCGCTATTTCCTTTATCAATCTGCCGGGTTTTTGATGTTTCGTTTTTACTTGCTGGCAGTTGGGGCATTGTGCTACAAATTCTGCTACACCCTTTTTAATTCCAGGCCACCAGTAAATCTTTTTTATGTCATGATACATCTTTATTGAACCTGGGTGAAGCAAATAATGGGAATAATGTATCTCCGCCATGATCTGCTGGCGAAGTCCTGCCACATCTGGAATGCAGAGGCGACCTCTACATCTCAAGATCCCGTCTTCGGTTACCTCAAAAGTTGATACTTCCCCTCGCTGAACTTTATCTCTGAGCTGTATCAGGTTAAGATCTTCATACTGCCGCTCTTTTACTTTTACAACCATAGACGATACTGCGGTATTCTAAATCACTGCCCCACTGTCTCCCGAGTCTACTATTCGGATGTCTAAACTGGCTAACTGGTGCAATTCTCGGGCCAACTCCCATTGTTCATGCCTCAAGTGCACTAAACTCCCCATTGATCTACGACTAAGGGCATCTGCTACGATATTAGCCTTCCCTGGATGATATAAAATATTCACGTCGTAGTCCTTCAACAATTCTAACTAGCGACGTTGCTGCAAATTCAACTATTTCTGTATAAAGATGTATTGAAGGCTCTTATGATCAGTAAAAATGTCCACGTGTACCCCATACAGGTAATGTCTCTAGATTTTTAAGGCGTGAACTACTGCTGCTAACTCCAGGTCGTAAGTGAGATAGTTCTTTTCATGTTTCCTCAACTGTCTTGAAGCATAAGTAATTACCTTACCATATTGCATCAGAACACACCCTAACCCGATGCCCGAAGCATCACAGTACACAGCATAACCCTCTGAACCTTTCGGCAAAGCTAGTACGGGCGCTGACGTCAATTTGTATTTCAACTCCTGGAAACTCTGTTCACATGCTTCAGTCTAGTGAAATTTTGTTGCTTTCTGAGTTAACTTGGTCAAAGGTGCTAATAAAGTAGAAAATCCTTTTACAAATCTTCTGTAATACCCAGCTAACCCCAGAAAACTGCGTACCTCAGTTGGAGTTGTAGTTCTAGGCCATGTCTTTACTGCCTCAATCTTCTGTGAATCTACCTGAATACTAGCATTTGACATAATATGACACAAAAAGGCTACCGAATTCAGCCAGAACTCACATTTAGAAAATTTTGCATACAATTGGCGATCCCTGAGAATCTGGAGCACTGTTCGCAGATGACCTCGGTGTACTGCTTCTGAACGAGAATACACCAGAATGTCATCAATGAATACTATCACAAAAAATCCAGATACAGCCTGAAGATGTTGTTCATCTGATCTATGAACATTGTAGGAGCATTCGTCAACCCGAATGACATGACTAGGAATTCAAAATGGCCATACCTGTCCTGAAAGCCATCTTCGGGATATCTCTCTCCCGAACCCAAACCTGATGGTACCCAGACCTTAGGTCAATCTTAGAGAAATACTTCGCCCCCTGTAGCTGATCAAAGAAGTCATCTATCCTGGGAAGCGGGTATTTATTCTTAATAGTGACTTTATTTAGCTGTCGGTAATCTATACACATGCGGAGGGAGCCATCTTTATTTCTTACAAATAGAACTGGAGCACCCCACGATGAAGTACTCGGCCTAATAAAGCCCTTATCCAGCAGATCTTTCAGCTGTTCCTTCAATTCTCTAAGCTCAACAGGAGCCATTCGGTATGGTGGGATGGATATAGGCTGAGTACCTAGTAATAGTCGATAGCAAAATTGATTTCCCGTTCTTGGGGAATACTAGAAAGTTTATCTGGGAACACATCTGGAAATTCATTAACTACTGAAATGGATTGAAAAGTCGGGGATTTTGCTTGGACATCCTAAACCCTGACAATATGATAGATACAACCCTTCGCTATCAACTTTCTCGCCTGAAGATAGGATATAACCTACCTTTTGGCGTGACTGCATTGCCTTTCCACTCCCGTATTACCTCCCCTGGAAAGTTGAATCGGTCAGTCTTGGTCCAACATTCTACATTGGCATAACATGGCACTAGCCAATCCATACTCGTAATTGCATCAAAATCAATCATGTCTAGTTCCACTAAATTTGCCGAAGTTTGGCGACCAACAACCTCTACTGTGCAGCCCTTGTAGATCCTTTTAGCTATGATGGGCGTTGACACTGAAAAGGGTCGATGAAGGAATTCTAGCGTTATACCGAACTTCCGGGCCACCAATGGTGTAACATAAGACAAAGTGGAACCTGGGTCTATCAAAATATAAACTAAATGAGAGCAGATATCCAGCGTACCTGTCGCATCATCCGGCGACGACTATGACTCCTATCGCCCCGGTAAAGCATAAGGGCGATATGGACCGGTGCCTGAACTCGATGCCCCTGACCTGCCTCGGCCTCTACGGGCTGGGGCTGAGGGCCTACGCCCTGCTGGAGATGCTGGGGCACGTGACCCTATTGAAGATCTGTCTTGTTGGTCCCGATCACTCTGACCCCTGGCTAGACAGTCCCTCATCAAGTGACCTCTTGTCCACAAGTTTAACACGCAATAGAACCATACCTACATGCCCCAAGGTGACGTCGACTGCAAATAGGGAAAGGTGGCACAATGAGTCTATTATGCTCTGACCCTCTCTGTTGCTGCGAACCCGATGGCCGTGAGCTCTCGCTAGATCTTGACTGCCCCCGACAGCCTGGTCTACCACCCTGCTACTGCTGTGAAAGTGGGGGTCTAGATGGCCTGTCTGATAGTCGTGGCCTGGGTCTACCTTGAGACTCTGCCTGAGTGTCACTAGGCCTAGCCTTGTGGCACTGCTAGTGACTTCCCCTTTCTATCCCTTGTTGTCGTTGCCTGATCCCCTCAATATTCTGAGTAAATGCCTGAATACAGGCAATATCCATATCTTCCCACAGAGTGGCCGTAATACAAGTCTCTACGTACTCTGGAAGCAGCCCCATAATGAACCGGTGCACCCTGACTGCATAGTGTCTACTAAATCTGGTGCATATCGGGCCAAGAAGTCAAATCTCATAGCATACTCCCGAACACTCATCGAACCCTGCTCCAGATGCTAAAATTGATCTACCTGGGCCTATCAGATCTCTCGCGGCAAATAGTGGTCCAAGAAGGCCTTTGAAAAGCTGGACCAAGTCGGAGGGGGAACATCTCTACCTTGGGACCTCTCCCAACTCTTGTACCATAATATTGCTATGTCCCGCCCCACCTTGGGAGGCATGACTGGAACCTAGTGCCATACTGGAATCTAACTGACCTGGCTAGGTGCGAGCCTGCGACTCATCTCAAGAAGACAACGGGCTATATCTCAATTGTAAACACAACCTCTGGCCGACAAGGCCTTATAGCCACCTATAAAGAAAATAGGTAACCAGTAATAGGCAAATAAAGGGAATCCTATGCAGGTCGACAAGACCACCATGATGTCTAGTTATAGCTGAAATGTAAATTAGTTACTAATCTATGCTAAGGCCTACAAGTCCATTATCTAACAGCTAAACAAGGCTCCATACGACCATCACATAAAATAAAGCATATATAGGCCCCACACGGCCAACAACAGTCTAACCATAGGGAACTGTAAAATCTGCAAGCCTCTAGGAGTGGAATAATGGTCGAGACAGGGCCCCGACCTACCCATAAACTGTACAATCAAAAAGAGTAAACCTTCTAACTTCTAGCTCCATAGGAAAGGAGCCGACTGCACTGCTAACTCTGGCTAAAAGCTAAGAAGGTCCTGATCCGCATCTATCCGCACCTGCAGACAAGTAATGTAGTGCCCCAAGATGGGCGTTAGTATAATATGTATCGAATATGTAAGATAATAACTAAAAATAACTGAATAAAGAAGACAATAACTGAATAAAGCTTAAGATGAAACTAAAAGTAACTAAGTAAAAGGGATAGAAGTATAAACTGAATAACTTAACTTCCTACTACCTAATCTAATAGTACATAGTGCAAACAAGAACCTTATTTGACCCCCATAAGCCTGAAAGGTACAATAAGCACAGAATAACCCACTCGGGGCCCCCATAAGCCCTGACGAGCACACTTCAATCTCTATATATCCCTAACAAGGTTAAAATAAGACAACTAATAACCATAGTCGTCCTACCAGTCCCATGGGTCTACAACTGAGCCCGCTTGGCCCCTAAACTATAGCTGTCTCTGAGTCCGTTGGACTCCTGCTGTCTGTACCACGGGCACCAGGCTTGACGGTGGTGTGGTGCTAATACGATATAAAAATTGTCCATCCATGGAATGGACTATATAAGGTCCTCGGACCTCATCTTTGTTCCTCGTGGATGGCATAACGCTCCTTGGAGCGATGTCATCTAGCCCCTGGCGGGCAACGACACAACTAGTAACCCTGGGTTTGTCATGGAAGGCTATACAGGAAAAAGTAAATCCCAAACTAGACATAAGTACTGGTCTTAGCTAACAACAACAACTATTCACAATAGCAAAACTTCCGGTTCTCTTACTGGGATTCAAACTGTATTACAGTACTATAGAAACTAACTTGCCGAAGGAATTTTGCTAAACATACCTCGATTGTCGTTTCCCGAATAACTGGAGAGTTTCATCTTGTACTTAACAGCTCTTTCCAACTACAACCATAATAGTAGGAGAAGGAGATTAATTTCAGTACCAAATTCGGCTTAAAATGCTAACTTTTAATAGTAATAACAATAATATTCAACTTCACAAAATATGACCGAAAACCTATAATTTCCCAAGAGTTCAGAAGGGAGAAATGCTTACTTGAAGCCTGTGATCATTTAGGAATCAGTTTGGAGTAATTTTGACAACTTTTGCTCGGCGGGGTTACGATTTGCCAGGCAAATTTCAAGAAAATAACTCCATAGTAATGCTCCCTACAGACTTATAACTCGATACCTGAAGTTAATTTGAATTTTAGACCGTGTTTAGCAGCGTAATCGGAAGAAATTTGGATGGAAATTGCAAGGCTCTCCTATTCTGGACGAAGGTCTCATGTTATTCCTTGAATCAAATGAAATAATTGAATTTATATAAAACTTGGGCGGTGGACAAGGGGTCCGTGACACGGACCCAATGCGCTGTTTTACGGGCGTGTCATGGAGCCCATCACAGAGGGAGAGGGTCCGTGACACGTTGCCCTAGTTGCAACTGGTCCGGCCTTCTCCCCTGCTATATCGATTCCGCGCTTGTTCGACCTCTCCCCGGGACCTTTCTCGTATGTGTCGTACTCTAAAACTCTTGACTTACGTACGAGTATGCTGACTAATGATAGAAACTTACGGGGTGTAACATCTCAATTGTCTATATTTGTGAATATTGTTCATGATTTTAAAGTGCGATTGTGATAATCAATGTGTACTTATGATTTGTTGTGTGATGACTTATTTGAGAACATATTATATTATATTGATGAATATTGGGTATTACATCATTATCTTGAGATAAGGGGTTCATTTCCGAGCGGAGTATCCGAATGAACATGTTGATTGAGTAATATATCATATTCTAATATGAGTGGCTCGTGCCTAACGTGAGCATCCAAGCGATCAGTTGAGATATAAGTGGCTAATGTCCGATTGGAGCATCCGAACGAGCAGATGAGTGGGATCGGGTATCACGTCGGTATAGTACATGAATTTTTAGAGTTCCCTACAGGTCATGTCTGGAAGAAAAAATATAAGACTCTCTGGCATGTGTGTACATACATGAGACTGATGAGTGATTGATATGAGATCAGATTTGGTACAGATGTGAAATTGATAAGATACAAAGCTAAATAGTTGTATGTGTAGTATGGAAGTGATTCCATTACATTTATCGTGACTTGCTTACATTATAAACTTGTGATATTTGAT
>JACEIK010000438.1:391264-444648 GCA_018107945.1 Datura stramonium | reverse complement strand
TTTGATATCAGAGATTTAGATTCGTTGATCTCATTGTACAAGGGCGTGTCTAGTATAGTCTTGCGGAATGGTACGAAGACGTCTGTACTTCTCTTCAAGAGGCTACAAGACTTTAGAAAACTTTATTGTTTCTTTTTCTTCGTGCTATTATTTTATTTTAATATTATTTGGTGATCCAAATTGGTATCTAACATTCTTTATTCTTTTCTCTCATAGATGGTGAGGATACGATCAGGAGGAGTTGGAGAAGAGGTTCCCGAGCCGAGTGTTTGGTCGTAGCTCGCGGTAGAGGACAGGCCAAAGGAAAAGGAATGTAATACCCCAAAAAGTTCCTTACATCAGACCTGAGACTTAGTAGAAAACAACTGGAAAATGACACCAGGGTCATACAATGAGTCACGGGACGACTCGTCCTTCCAACCCATGAGTCGTTGGTTATGGCCGTTGAACCAATTCCAGTGAACTACCAAGATTTGGCCCGGAACCCACAAGGAGATTGTATGGATCATTGTTAATTGTAAGGGTTGTCATTTGGGATCATTGAATCAGATTCAGAGAATTTCAGAGGAAGGATGGGAAACAACAGACGGACCAACGGTCTGTTGTATGTGACCACGACCGGTTGTATGGGTCATTGGTTCTGCTAGTTGTTTTTAAACCCCCCCAGCAATTCAGGGGCATTTTGGTAAACTCCTATGCTTTTAACTCCTAAATGATGTCGTTTTAGGCTTCCTAAATGTCAGACTAAAGGGGTTTAGTTTAGCTAAATTATTCATTCCCTTCAAAGACCAATAGCTGAAAAATCCTCTCAAGATCAAGGCTAGGGTTCTTCATCAAATCTCTTCAATTTTTTCTTGGGTTTTCAAGAAAAGTCTAGGAGTCATTTACCCAGGTATGTAGGGTTATGAATGAGGGAGAATCTTTTCACCCTCATTCCCAATTTCATCCATATTCTATGATTTCAAGTCTCCAAACATGTTATGTTGAAATTCTAGGGTTTTATCCAATTCTATGAAATTATCGATGATGTCTCTATGGGTTCAATTCTCTCATGTTTGAATTGATAATTTAGGGCTATTAGGGAAGATTTGACTCTCAATTTACTTACTAATTCATGATTTCAAGCTGATGAAGATTATGCCAAATTATGCATGATTTATGAATTTCAAACTTATGGGCCCATGATTTCAAGTATGATGAATTAAAAAAGTATACATGGATATTTATGAATTCTTAAACTTATGATTCTATGATTTTGAATTATGAAGCTTATTTTAAGGATGTATAATTTCATGATTTGGGCAAGCTTATGTAAAGTTAAGTATGTTTCACCATGATTTCTAGCCAAGGCTTACAAGGTTAGTTTTAAGGAAATGTTTGGAGTCAAGACTCCTAAGTAAATGATTCAAGTTATGTTTTGAGAATATAATTTTGATCTATATGCATGTTTTGGAGTAGTGTCTAACACCGAGTAGGCTAGGAATTTTGAGAACCTCGGTCTCATAACTACGCGCCACCGTAGATATATATTCTTATTTGGGACCTCTCAAGAGAGTTCCCAACCCGAAGGAACACCAGTGATATCACACCTCCATCGTTCTTTTCACTGACAAGGCATAGGACGACTCTGCCCACTAGAGAGAGATAGTTGGGGCATCATGTAAGCTCTATCTTGATGGTGTTGGTTATGACGAATCCTCCTATTGTTTCTCATATTTTCAGTTACTTATGTTCATGTCTTATGATATTTTATTTTATAGTATATTTGACCTATTGATCAATTTATGAGTTTTCAATTATGACTTCAAGTATGGTTCATTACATGATTTATATTTCTAAACCTTGGGTCATTATGTTCATATTATGATGAGTATCTCATGATTATGATTGTTTCAAGAATATGATGTTTAGCATGTTTTCCTTACTCCCATGTTCTATCTTAATGTATGTTCATGTTGTCAGACTATTATTTTACTAGAATGTTTTACTTTCTCTACATACTCAATACATTTAAAGTATTGACCGCATACTCTATGTTATATCGTCCATGATATAGGTTTGGGTGATCCGTCTTAGTACCGTCGTTAGCTTGCTCCCGCACAGTACAACTCGATCCTAGTTTTGATGAGTCCTCATGATCCGAGGATGTCAGTTTTGATTATGTTTCTTTTGTTTATGTCTTTTGGTTTCAGACTTAGTGAGCTAGTTGGGGGTGTTTTCCCATCAGCTCATCAGATGTTTAGAAGCTTTTCAGGCAGCTATGTATAGCTGGTTTAGCAATGTTGAATCATGTCTATATTCATGTTGTTATGTTATGCAGACTTCCATTTACATTACATTCATGCTTTATTTCTTCTTTAGTGATTTTTGTATTCATGCTATGTATGTGTCATGCGTTAGCTTGAAGCCATTCGTGGTTCTAGGTACCGTGTCTCAGTCCAATATCTCAACTCGGGTCATGAAAAACTTGGTATTAGAGAAAAGATTTAGGTGTGTCCTAGGGTGTCCGAAAGCCATGTTAAGTAGAGTCTTTTCCATGGGTGTGAAACACACCACATTTATGGGGAAGAGGCTACAACACATTTTAGGAAAATTTCCTTTCTTTTTTCATGTCTATGTCATGCAATGAACTCTCCCATTCCTCTAACTCGTGCTATATGCGTTTTCAGAAATATGCCTTCCCGCTGAGCCAACGAAAGAAGAATTTCAATGAAAATGGCCATGACAATGGCAATAGAGAGGGGCATCAGCCAGCCCCACTAGCTCTAGTTGATCCCTTGCCAGAGTAGGTTACTCATGTTGAGTTCAGGGCTGCATTTCAGATGTTAGCATAGGCCATGGCCGCTCAAGTCAATCAGCAGGTTGTGGCTCATGTGAACCAGAATGGAAATACAACGATGGCTAGGGTGTGAGACTTTATCAAGATGAACCCACCTGAGTTTCATGGGTCAAGGGTGGAAGAGGACCCACATGAGTTTATTGAGGAGGTCTAGAAAATTACCTAGGTTATGGGTGTTTCAGGAGAGGATAGTGCAAACTTGGCCTCCTATCAGCTTAAGGGGGTTGCTCATATATAGTTTCGGCAGTGGAAGGAGAGAAGGGAGTTGGTGCAGTCCCTGTTGGTTGGAACGAGTTTGTTACGACTTTCTTGGACAGATTCTTCCCCCGAGAGTTAAGAAAAACAAAGGCAGCCAAGTTCGTCAACTTGAAGTAAAATGACATGACTTTTCAAGAGTATGCATTGAAGTTTATCCAGTTGTCCAAGTATGCTTCAGAGATGGTTGCTGATCCGAGGGCTCGTATGAGCAAGTTCCTGAATGGAGTGGCAGATTCATTGGTCAAGGAGTACAGGACGACCATATTAATTAATGACATAGATATCTCCCAACTGATAATATATGCCCAGCTGATAGAGGCAGAGCAGATGAAGGAAAATGAGAGAGAGGCCAAAAGGGCCAGGATAAAGAGCTATGGGCATTTCCAGCAGAGATTTGGTGGTGGACATCGCCCTTAGTCCCACTAGAGGTCGTTAGCCCCAGCTCTATCATCAACTAGTGTTTCATCAAGTCCTCGAGGAGATTAGAGAGCTAGAGCGTCAGGCTCCAGGGGTCAGAGAAGCATGACAAGAGAGCACACTCTTCTAGTTTGCAGGAAGTGTGGTAGGAAACACCCTGAAGAGTGTTTGGTCGGCTCCAATGTTTGCTTCACGTGTGGGAAGCCTGGGCACATGCGCGGGGATTGTCCTTTGGCTAGGCAGGGTGACAATCGAGGTTGTACCCCAGCCACCACTTGATCAGCTCCAATACCTCATCCATCTCAGCAGGGTGCCTCTTCTAATGTAGGTGGCGAACAGTGCCAGAACAAGGTCTACACACTTTTATCTCATCAGGAGCAGGAGTGCTCACCTGATGTGGTCATTGGTATGTTGCGAGTATTCCATCTTGATATTTATGCATTGTTAGACCCAGGGGTTGTATTATCCTTTATGACTCCTTATGTTGTTGTTAGTTTTGGTGTCAGTCCCGAAATCCTATCAGAATCCTTCTCAGTCTCTACTCCTATCGGTAAGTCAGTTTTAGGTCGACATGTATACAAAAATTGTACTGTCATTTTTCTTCAAAAAGTCACCTCAGCCAACTTAGTGGAGTTATATATGATGATTTCGATGTTATATTTGGTATGGATGGATTACAGTCTTGTTATGCTTCAGTTAATTGTAGAACTCGTACGGTAGAATTTTAGTTTTTAGGTGAACTAGTCTTACAGTGGATGGGTAGTTCAGCTGTGCATGTAGGTCTCTTTGTTTCCTATCTCAAAGACAAAAAGATGATCTCCAAAGGTTTTGTATACCATCTAGTTCGGGTTAAGGATTCTACGTCCGAGAGCCTAACTCTTTAATTAGTTCCTCTTGTATGTGAGTATCTGAAGTTATTTCTAGATGATCTACCAGGAGACCTTCCTGAGCGAGAGATTGACTTTGGTATTGAGCTTCTCCCTGATACGCAGCCCATATCCATTTCTCCTTATAAGATGGCTCCAACCAAGCTAAAAGAGTTGAAAGAGCAGTTGAAAATCTCCTAGATAAGGGCTTCATTAGGCCTAGTAAGTCCCCATAGGGTGCTCCAGTTCTCTTCGTTCGGATGAAGGATGGATCTCTTAGGATGTGCATTGATTATCGATAGTTGAACAAGGTCACAATCAAGAATAAGTATCCTCTTTCCAAGATTGATGATTTATTTGACCAGCTTTAGGGTGCTAAGTGTTTTCCAAGGATAGACCTCACATTTGGCTATCATCAGCTCAAAGTTAGG
The DNA here is from genome assembly GCA_018107945.1 of Datura stramonium. Taxonomy (NCBI): domain Eukaryota; kingdom Viridiplantae; phylum Streptophyta; class Magnoliopsida; order Solanales; family Solanaceae; genus Datura; species Datura stramonium. The sequence goes on along the minus strand of JACEIK010000438.1, from coordinate 439,837 downwards.
GAGAGTGACATTTCGAAGACAACCTTCAGGATATGGTCACTATGAGCTCGTAGTTATGTCTTTTGGACTAACGAATGCTCCTTCATCTTTTATGGATTTGATAAATAGGGTTTTCAAGCAGTATTTGGATATATTCGTGATTACCTTCATAGATAATATCCTCATATACTCTCGGAGAGAGGAGGAGCATGCCGTTTATTTAAGAATTATGTTGCAGACTCTCAAGGATCACCTGTTGTTTGCTAAATTCATTAAGTGTGAGTTTTGGCTGGACTCAGTAGCATTCTTGGTTCATGTGGTGTCTAGTGAGGATGTGAAAGTGAACTCTCAAAAGATAGAAGCGGTGAAGAATTGGCCTAGACTTGTCAGTCCTATGGATATTAGGAGCTTCTTGGGTTTAGCTGGCTACTATAGGAGGTTCATAGACAGATTCTCATCCATTGCAGCACCGTTGACTAAGTTGACCTAGAAGAAGGTCAAATTTTAGTGGTCGGATACTTGTGAAAAGAGTTTTCAGGAGTTAAATACTCAACTCACTTCAGCCCCAGTATTGACCCTACTGGAGGCCACGAATAGTTTCGTTGTGTATTGTGATGCCTCTAGGATTGGTCTTGGTTTTGTATTGATACAATATGGTAAGGTCATTGTGTATTCCTCTAGACAACTTAAAACTCATGAGAAAAAATTATCCGACGCATGACCTAGAGTTGGAAGCTGTGGTGTTTTCCTTGAGAATTTGGAGGCACCATCTGTATGGGGTACATATGGATGTGTTCACGAATCACAAGAGCCTTCAATATGTATTTACTCAGAAGGACCTAAATTTGAGGCAAAGGAGATGGCTAGAGCTTCTCAAGGACTGTGACATGAGTGTCCTTTATCATCCAGACAAGAACAATGTAGTGGCAGATGCTCTTAGTAGGCTATCCATGGAGAGTGTGTCTCATGTTGAAAATGGTAGAAAGGAGTTGGTGAAGGATGTCCATAGGCTTGCTCGTTTAGGAGTTCGTCTTACAAATTTATTGGATGGTGGTGTTATTGTTCAAAATGTGTGGGAATCTTCATTGGTGGCGGAGGTTAAAGAAAGGTAAAATGAGGATCCTATCTTAGTGAAGTTGAAGAAAGCTGTCCGAAATCAGAAAATTTTCTCCCAAGGGAGAGATGGTGTACTCCGATATCAGGTCCGATTGTATGTTCCGGTTGTGGATGACTTAAGTGAGTAGATGTTGAGCGAGGATCATGGCTCTTGGTACTATATCTCTCTAGGTGACACCAAGATATACCGCGATCTATGGGAAGTCTATTATGGAATGGCATGAAGAAGGATATAACAGAATTTGTGGCTAAATGTCCAAATTGCAAACAGGTGAAGGTTGAGCATCAGTGACCTAGAGGTATGCTTAAGGACATCAAAATTCCTACTTGAAAGTGGGAAAATATCAATATGGACTTCATTACAGGGTATCCTTATACACGCCGACATTATGGCTCTATAAGGGTGATTGTGGACAGATTGACCAAATCAGCCCATTTCCTATCAGTCAAAACTATAGATTCAATCGAGGATTATGCTAGACTCTACATTTGGGAGTTATTTCATTTGCACGGAGTTCCTCTGTCCATCATCACAGATAGGGGTACTTAGTTCACCTCTCAGTTTTGGAGGTCTTTCAGAGGGGCCTTGGTACTCAAGTGAAGCTTAGCACAACTTTTCACCCGCGGACAAATGGTTAAACAGAGCGGACCATTCAGAGTCTTAAGGACATATTGAGAGTGTGTGTGATCGATTTCAAGGGTAGTTGGAATGATCACTTTCCTCTCATCGATTTTGCCTACAATAATAGTTATCATTCCAGCATTCAGATGGCTCTGTTTGAGGCTCTTTAGGGGCGGAGGTATAGATCACCTATTGGATGGTTTGATGTAGGTGAGGCTACATTAATAGGCCCAAATTCAGTTCATGAGGCCATGGATAAAGTTCAACTTATTAGAAAAAGGCTGAAAACAGCTCAGAGTCATCAAAAATCTTATTCAGATTTTAGGAGGAGAGGGCTTGAGTTTAAGGTTGACGATTGGGTATTTATGAAGGTGTCTCCCATGAAGGAAGTTATGAGATTTGGTAAGAAAGAGAAGCTTAGTCCCCGATATTTTGGTCCTTATAATATTCTGAAGTGAGTTGGTATATGAGTTGGAGCTACCAGCAGAGTTAGCTTCGGTGTGTCTAGTTTTCCATGTATCTCTGTTAAAGAAGTGCATTGGCGAACAAGCCTTAGTTGTTCTAGTAGAGTGAATTGGTGTGAAGGATAGCCTTACTTATGATGAGGTTCCGATTGAGATACTTGTTCATCAGGTTCGAAAGTTGAGAAATAAGGAGGTAGCTTCCGTGAAAGTTTTATGGAGAAATCAGCGTGTTTAGGGAGCTACATGGGAAGCCGAAATAGATATTATGGCTAGATACCCGCATCATTTCCTTTCCGACTCAATTTCAATATGAGATACCAGTTTTATCCTTAGTACTCTATTCAGATTCATGTTAAGTTTATGTCTCTAAGTTTATTTCATGTCATAACATGTATGTATGTTTCATGAATTGGGTTCAGTCATGTAAATCAGTTCGGAATCGGTCACTCTGTTAGTTTTCAGTTATGGTTGTTCAGTTTTGGGATTGTAGTTCTTTCCCTAGCCTTTTGTCACGACCCGAACGTACACCCGGATTGTAGACACGGGACAAGGGACCCCGAGAGACCCCAAGTCGAGCCATTACACATGCATACAACTAATCTCATTCAAATAAGAGGAATGATAATCATAAAAACATAGCGGAAACGTAATTATAGCATAACATCAGGAAATACTGGACATACACATAGCTGAGCACTACATACTTGTCTGAAATCCTCTAATACATAAGATGGGTTGATGGAACAACATTCCCAACTAACCTGACCGATATGAAGCATAAATAACATGAAAGTCTGTCAAACGGCCCTCGGAACATGAGTACTCACCAATAAGCTGAAAACGTACGCTGAGATGGACTAAGGGTGAGGATGAGCCTGAGATCCGGACCCTGTATCATGAAATGATACATCATAGAAAGTATGCAGTCAGTACGTGGAATGTACTGAGTATGCAAGGTAATTAAAACGGACATTTTAGAGTAAATAAAACTCATAAACAATATATGAGAAGGACATCATGCTTACATCAAAATCTTCGTAATAAAACATAAGGCTCAAGACTTTCAAATCATTCATAATCATTCACTTTCATCATCGTAAGTAAACTTTATCAAAACATAACTTGAGCCAATAACATAAACATAACAATGCATAAAATATGCGAAACAATGGGAGGACTCGTCATAACCGACAGCATCATGGTAGAGCCTTTCATGATGCTCCACTATCTCGCTCAAGTGGGCAGAGCCGACCCTGGCTTTTCAGGCGAGGGTCGTGCATTAGGCGTGATATCACATTTGAGGGGATCATTATCAATACATCATATCATTTACAAACCCATAGTGGCACGTGGTTATGAGACACCGACGTAGTCCTTTAAACGTCGGGTTGCTCGGTGCTAAGCACGACTCCCAAAAATATACATATAGGCTCATTCATAAATCAATAACATCATGCATTAAAATTCATTGGATAAAATATAACATTTATCATTATTGATACCCTTTAAAACATGCTTAGCCAAGAATCATAGGCCCTTTTCATTGGCCAACATCATAAATCGATAAATCATGTAATTCGCTTCATAAATCATAAATCATTCTTCAATATGTGGGAATTGCCCAATACTTCATCATATCCAATTCTTTCAAAATATGCTCATAAATATGGGAGTTTGAAATCATGCTTTTTCATAAATCAATAAACTCAAAAATATAAGTATTCATCATAAATCATAATTTTCATGAAATTTCATCAAATGAGCATTTCCCGTTTAAAAGGTGAAGACAATTTTTAAAAGAAAATTAATGATTGAAAAAATTGAAAAAATTAATAATTCAATAATTAAAATTCAGTTAAATCAAACCCCGCAAGAAATATTTTCATGTTTTGGGTAAAGCTCCATGGAATTGAATAGGAGGATTCATGAGTTAAATTCGAAATTTGGGGATGGGTGTGGAAAATTTCACCCATTCTAAAATGCCCATACCTGGGAATGGATTGATTTCAAGGTTCCTTGAATACCCACAAAGAAATTAATGAAAATTTGAGGAAGAAAACATTGAATCTCCCAAAAATCTCTCTAAGCTTTTGCATGAGAAATGGACATACATAAAGGACTTAACTCATCTTATCTCACTCAGAAAAATATCCAAAACGATGGTTTAGCCCTTAGAAACTTAGGAATTATGAAAACACCTTTATTAAAGCGAAAATTTCTAGTCGCGAGTCCCCACACGAGGGACCTCACGGGTTGTTGTCACAGGGCACGACTCGTGTCCATGGTCCGGTGAGTCCCACTGACCGAAACATCCAAGGGGACCATACGGGTGACTTCACGAGTCGTGGTCAAGCCTATGACTCGTGGTCACCTTCCGTGGCCTAGCTGCCCATCCCAACTTGCCAAACCTCCAAGGTAGACCACGGGTGACCTCCAAGAGTCATGGGTGACCATGACTTGTGGTCGGGCCCCGTAGCCTCCTCACTCCAGGCCTTTCCAAGCCACTCTGACCACAAGTCACCTCACGACTCGTGGTCACTCTCCCCACAAACCCACCTCACGGATTTATTGTCACAGGTGCGAGATTTCTAGTTTTCTCCATTTTACTTTGGTCTAATCCTTGGGTTCTAGGGGTATAACACCTTCGGCTTAGTTAGCCCATATTCGAGGACGAATGTTTCTAGAGTAGGAATATTGTAATACCATAAAAAGTCTCTTAGATCGGACACGAGACTTTCAGCGAAGAAAATACAATAGGTAAATGGCACGGGGCCGCTACAACAAGTCCGCAAAGGCGACTGCGTCCTTCCAACCAGCGAGCGTTGGTTATGGCCGTTGAACCCGGTTCTAGTGAACTGCAGATTTGGCAGAACCCACAAGAGTTGTATGAATCATTGTTAATTAGCAAGATTGTTTAGGTTAATTAAATGTATTCGAGAGAATTTGGAAGGAAGGATAGGAAACAGTCCAGTTGTATGTGACCCACGACCCATTGTATAAGTCATTGATTCTGCCGGTTGTTTTAAACCCTCGATAGTCTAGAGAAATTTTGATAAACTCTTATGATTTTAACTCCTAAGTGAAGTTATTTTAGGCTTCCTAAAGGTCAGATTAGAGGAGTTTAGCTTAGCTAAATTATTCATTTCCTTCAAAGACCAATAGTTGGAAATTCCTCTCAAGATCAAGGCTAGGGTTCTTCATCAAATCTCTTCCAAAATTACTTGAGTTTCCTTACCTAATTTCATCTTATTCTATGATTTTAAAGTCTTTAAGCATGTATGTTGAAATTTTAGGGTTTTACCATTTATAAATTATCCATGATATCTCTATAGGTTCAATTCTCATGTTCCAATAGATGATTTAGAAATTAGGAAGAATTTGACTCTCAATTTACTTACTAATTCATGATTTCAAGTTTATGAATATTATGCCCTTTATACATGATTTATGAATTTCAAGCTTATTAGTTCATGATTTCAAGTATGATAAATTGCTTCGAAGTATGCGTGGATATTTACGAATTCTTAAACTTATGATTTATGATTTCAAATTATGAATCTTATTTCAAGTATGTATGATTTCATGATTTGGGCAAACCCATGTAAGAATAAATATATACTCACTGCTGATTTCTAGTCAAGGCTTATATAATCAGTTTTAAAGAAATGTATGGAGTCAAGACTCCCAAGTAAATGATTCAGGTTATATTTTGAGAATATAATTATGAGCTACATGCATATTTTGAGAGTGTCTAGAACTGCTGAGTAGGGCTAGGGATTCCGGACCAAGATTTCATAACTACTCGTCACCGTAGGTATATATTCTTATTTGGGACCTATCAAGAGAGTGTTTTCCCCATCGAGGTACACTAGTGATATCACACCTCCATCATTCTTTGCCTGGCAAAAACAGGATGGATGACTCTACCCACTTAAGAGAAATAGTTGGGGCATCATGTAAGCTTTATCGTGATGGTGTCGGTTATAACGAAGCCTCCCATTGTTCTTCATGTTTTTGGTGCCTTTATGTTAAGCTGTCTTATGTATTTTTATTTTATGGCATATTTGACCATTGATCGGTTATGAGTTTTCACTTATGACTTCAAGTATGGTACATTACATGATTTCTATTTCTAAACCTTGGGTCATTATGTTCAGCTTATGTTGAATATCTCACGATTAGAATATGATGTTTAGCATGTTGTCCTTACTCCCATGTTCTATCTTGATTTATGTTCATGTTTTCAGACTAATATTTTACTAGCATGTTTTACTTTCTCTACATGCTCGGTACATTTCAAATACTAATCATATACCTATGTTATATCATCTCATGATATAGGTTCCCAGGTGATCTATCTCAGTTCCATCGTTAGCTTGCTCTCGCTCAATCTAGCTTGATCCCAGGTTTGGTGAGTCCTCGCTGATTCGAGGGCGTCACTTTTGATTATGTCTCTTTGTTTGTATTTTGATTTCAAACTTAGCGATCTAGTTGGGGGTGTTGTCCCATCAACTCATCAGATGTTTAGTGTCTTTTTAGACAACTATGTATCGATGGTTCAACGATGTTAACTCATGTTTATGTTCATGTTGTTATGTTATGTAGACTTCCGCTTATGTTATATTCATACTTTATTTTCCTTAGTGATGCTCGTATTCATGCGATATATGTGTCATGAGTTAGCTTGGAGTCATTCGTGGTTCTAAGTCCTGTGTCTGGGTCTGGGGTCCCTGCTCGGGTCGTGAAAAGGATGAGGCCACAAATAGAGAGTGATAATAGCTAGAGGTAGGGCCCGGGTTCTTTGGAGTCCGGCTGAGAAGTTCAAGTCTCTCATACTTCGAGTTTTAGGAAAGGGTGGTAGAGGAGGCGACGGAGCGGCGGTAGCAGTTCAAGAGGGTGTTACGCCTGCTCTGGCTTCTGCAAAGGTATTGGATCAGGTATTGAACTTTAAGCAGATTGGTAGTAACGGAGCAACGCCTACATCTCGGAACGGAGTGAGAATTTGGGGGTGCAACATCTTTGCCGCTATAGCTCCCGGATAGATGAGATTTCCGACACAGGAATGTTTTCGAGATAACTGACTGGGATGATATTCACTTGGAGGCATGATCTATTTTTGGAGGTTCTAAAAATGAAGTCTCCCACTTTTATGGCCTTAGGGATGAGGATGCTTATAAGTTCATTATCGACTACCATGAGGCTCCACAAGATGGGAGCGGTAGAGAAATATGCGGTGGAGTTTTTCACTTTTTTTTTTTAGTTGATGGGGGATGCCAAGTTATGGTAGAGGGCATTTGTAGAGTGCAGACCGATAGGGTCCACTTCGTTGACGTCGGTTCTACTCCACTTTCCTAGAGAAATAAGTCCCTCATACCCAACGATATTGGAGGCGCGACGAGTTCACTAGCATTGAGCATGGAACGTCATCAATTGCATCCTATGAAGCCTGCTGCCACTCTCTATCCAGAGTATATCCGCATTTTACTGCCTACGAGAGGAGGATAGGATCAGACTGTTTGTGAGAGTCTGAATGTGTAGGACTCCGGTTGTCGGCCTTGCGGATGGTTTGTGCTAACAATGAATTATTTGCATTATGCTCTAGTTGGATTCCATGAGATAATTTTTATGATAGATTTTTCTATTGCGAGAATTGAAGGAACGAGCAAGGTAGGCTTGAAAATGACATCTGAAAAAGTTGTGACTTTAAACAATGTCCTTCACATGTTCCTAAAGCTGCGAGTATTTTATCTCGACATTACTTCTAGTCGAAACGGATTCAAGTGTTTTTTTAAATTACTTACAAGGTTGCATTAGCAAAAATGAAGTGTATGTAGGTAAAGATTACCTAAGTGAGGACCTTTCAAGCTCAATGTAATGACTACTAATATGAAAAAAATGTTTTAATACCTAGATAATCCTTTAAACTTAACACATTTTGTAAGATATATAGATATAAACTTAGTCAATGACTAAATAGACACTTGAACTTAGCGAAGTGTGTCTTTTGACACCTGTGTACATAAGCCCAAGTCAATAAAACAAAATTTACCTCTAATATATTAGAAATGGATCCAATTATTATATGACACGTGTAATATATTTTTTTCTAATAAACGATATAACTAAAAATAGAATAAATACAATTTAAAAAATACAAACCACTTCTATTTTACTTTGACTTGCCAATAATTTCTAAAGTTCAAATATCAAATTCAACTATAATTTACCAGTAGAGAATCTCATTCATTCACTATAATATCAACCAAAAGAATTCTATGAATTTCACAAAAAAATTACAATTTTTTTTTTACCACGAGTTTCAAATAGGTTATCGCAACTAAAACGAAATCCTCTTAATTCCTTCTTCATCAATTTCGGAAGAAACAAAAATATAAAAAATAATAAAAGAATATATGTATTTATAGGTATAGAAGAGGTGGGATGGGGTAAGGGTAGGGGCAAGAGAGAAGAAAGATTTATTAAAAGTGTAGAGTAAAAATATTGATAAATAGAAGAGAGAGAAAGAATGCGGCCTAAAAAAATAGAATTATCAAAGAAATTATTTAATAAATAAGTATATTTTTTCTACTTTTCTTTTAATTTTTTATTGGCTTATTTAAATGGAATAGAAGCTCCTCTTTCAAGAAAGTGTAAAACACACAATTTCTCATGTCAACTAAAGTATTCCAAAAGACACCCTTACGCCAAGTTCAAGTATCTATCGCTCCTTGACTAAGTTTGAATATCTATCTTACAAAATATGTCAAGTTTAAGGGTCTAAGTATTAAGTCATTCATCTTCTTTTTACTTACTTGAGTCAAATAATTTATGACATGCACGTTTGTGACATGTCAATTTCTTCTTACTTACTTGAGTCAAATAATTTATGTCATGCGCGTTTGGGACATGCCAATTACAAAATCTTGCATAAAATAATTAATTTGGATGTATTGCCTTAATTTGAATACAATAATTCAAAATGTCAAAAGATGTTGAATCAAGTATGTTAAATTTCCTTATAAGTCAGTTAAAAGAAATTCAATTCTTTTAGACTTAATTCATATAGATATTTATGATATGATGTCAACACCATCTCACAGTGAAAAGAAATATTTCATAATTTTTGTTAATGATGGAATGAATATTGCAAAATGTATTTACTTAATAGTAAATATGAAGTAATTGATGCATTCAAGCAATACAAAACTAAGTTGACACCATTTAATAAAGTGATAAGAAGTGATAAGGGTGGCGAATAGGAATGCCCTTTTGAGGGCATATGTTTGTAATATGAAATTATTAATCAAACAATTGTCTCTTATTTATCACAAGAACGTTAAGAAGATGATGAATTACTTGTTGATAAGTTTTGATTTTCTCCCAGGCTTACGAGGAGAGGCGGGTGGGGAGGGGAGAGTAGGGGGAGGGGAGGAGGAGCTATTATTCTGACTAATAAAATACTTGAGCTTCAACATAAAATCTAGTACATATGAAAAATGAAAATAGAAAAATACCAACTTAAATACTTCAAAGTGTAAAGGTGTGTAGCTAAAATACTAGTTTCTATACACAAAAGGGTTAAACTAGATCGAAAATTGTTAATTCTATTTTCATAAGAAATATTTGCATTAATATTTAAATACATATTATATTTTAGTTCACAAATTAAAATTTTTGACATTCATGTAAATACGGTAATTTGAATTAGATAATGCTAAATTTTTTAAGTATTTATTCGTATAAAATAGTGGTGTCTAGCAAAAGACTACCTTGGGAAGAAACAATGAAAAGTACTACTAATGAGGAATTCAAGATGTAAATATCAATGGACATATACTTTCTTTAATTCGGTTTTATTGACATTCTTAGTGGAAAAGGAGCCTTAAACTTTTGAGAAACCTTGACTTCATCATAAGCACAATATTGAAAAGAGACAATCAATTGTGAAATAGAATCCATATTAAACAATCATATTTGAGGTGATTGATTTTCCTTCAGAAAATAAATCTTTAGGTTTCGAATAGATTTTCAAAAAGAAAATGAAAGATGATGACACTATTGATAAATATAAAGCAAGACTTGTTATCCAATAGATTTAAAGAAACGAGAAAGGTCTTGATTATTTTGATACATACTTTTCAGTAACAAGGATTACATCTATTCGGGAATTAATAACTTTGATTACCATGAACGATCTTCATGTTAATCAAATGAATGTTAAAACAAGCAACTTCAATGGAGAATTCCAAGGAAGAAATTTATATAGAAAATCTAAAGGGTTTGTAGTTTTCCAAAAATAAAAAGAAAGTATACGGAGCTTGTTTAATCAACTGTATAAACTAAAACAAGCACTCACAAATGACATGCAAAATTTGACTAAACAATATTGTCAAATGAATTCTAGATTAATGGGTGTGATAAATGTATTTAAGTAAGAACACTCCAAATCATTGTAGACATTGTTTGTCTATATATTAATAACGAGTAAATACATTCTTTGACATAAAACTCTATGAAGTGTATCTTGCTAGCATGTTTGATACAAAAGATTTAAGAGTTGTAGATTCAATTCTAGGAATTAAAATCCACAAGATTCCTCAAGGTCTAGTGATCATGCGGAAATTACACCTCGCAATGAAGTATAAGCTATTCTTTGTCTAATATAGTAACCCAACTAGGTTGGGGTCCAATCAGGGAATAGGTTAAAAATAATATGTTAATAGTGAGTAAATCAACCAGTTGTCAATATTCCAGAAGGGAAGGGATTACAATAAAGAAAAATATTTTTAAGCAAAAAGTTTGTTGTTATCAAATTTATGAAAGGAAACTAGAATTTGTGTTCCCCATGATTTTCATAATGTAGTAGGCTTATTTGTGTAGTGATCTATCAATTTGTATAAGGCGACGATTAAGTTCATCTAATGTCTCTCGACCTACATAGATGAATTCCACTCTAAATCCTCTCGGTCTTTAGGTCTTCATATTTTTTCCTCATCATATGTCTTGGATAAACTATCCTCGGTTAGAGCTCAAGTAAATTGGGTGGGGGTTGGTAGACTCAAATTTTCATTGTTATTCTCTTTTCCTAACTTTAACCTCATTGGTCAAGCAAGTTGATGATACAGACACACATTTTGATATTTGCAGTTTGCTAAACTGAGTAAAGAATAATAATCTACTCAATTCACCATTCAAGAATCACTATTTTTATTTTGCCTGAATACATTTAATCCCACAGAGTCCTAACTAAAAATATTAGCTACTCATATTTGATGAAACAATAACATAAGATTTATAAAAAGTCATGATGAAATACTTACAATAATATGAAATTGTTGGACAAAACTTGAAAGCTAACTAGAATCACAAGAACTTGATGCATCTCTCAACAATTGTATAGAATAATATTTTTCACACTTACAACAACTCAATGCGTAAATAATAGTCAATAATTAAGTGATGTCTCTCAAAAACATCTAAGAGGGCATATATAGTAGTAGAATAAAATATGCATATGTTCTACATTGGGTGGATTGGAATTTGCAGGCTTTAAGTCGGCGAGACCTTGGTACACATTGCGCCTCATGCGCCATTGTAGACTCGCGTCGCGCGGCTTGGGTGCGCCGGTGTGCCTTGCGCGTCATGCGGAGCTTGTGCCCGAGATGTGGTTGTGCGATGCCATCCTCCCATTTTGCTATGACACTTGCTTCCTTTGAGTCGCTTGGCAACCACTTGCTCTTTAATTTTAAGCCTCAAATAAATCAAAATCCGTATTTTTATCCTTACAAACATCTTAATCATGTATATTTATCTCGTTTTCACAAATATCATCTAAATCAAAAGGTAATCACATTATTTATTCTCAAAACATAGCTATTATGGAAAAAGTATGAAAAATAAGTGTAAATACGCCCAACATCACCTAACATTGTCACCGATTTAATTATTAGCATGGAACTTGAAGGTTCTAAATATTTGGACTTCAAGTAGCAAGAACTCGAGTTGATTAAAATTTTGCTCTTATGAAGAATAAAGGTCAAATCAAGTCTCAATAAGAGTATGCTAGAGACTAGAGTGTTGGAGAGTTTGATGTATATCATGAACTTTACACGATCAGATATAACTTGTGCGATAAATAAACTAAGATGATACACAAGTAATCCTGATTGAAATCATTGAATGCGAATGAAACAAGTTTTCGGATATACGAAATATAGTCAAAATCATATTTTTCACTATAATTCTTATCTGTAGTTATTGAAAGTATTGTGATGCGAATTTAGATCATCGGATCAGCTGAAACTAAATCACAAGTGGATATGTTTTAACATTGGTGGAGGAGCAGTGATTTGAAAGTCATCCATCAGAAGCATGTACCGCTCGCTCGATAATAGAATATGAATTTATAACTTTAGACAAAGTCGGTGAAGAAATTGAATGGCTCTGAAACTTCTTGAAGATATTTTCATTTTGTCACATCTTGGCAACTCAACCATACATTGTGATAGTCAGAAAGCAATAGAAAAGACTGAGAGTATTATGTATAACAAAAATCATTCCATATAATGAAGACATAATATCATTAGTCAATCACTCTCTAGTGAATTATCACAATTGGCTATGCAAAGGTCAAAAGATAATATGTTGAATCCACTTTAAAAAGTCTAAAAGGAATGAGAACATGATAGAAGATAAGTCAACATGGTGGTAACTCTACCTAGAATATTGAAGATCTCCCAAGATCGGGTTCTAGGAGAAAAATAAAGTTATAATAGATGGTTCAATATTATCATAATAAAAGATTGATCCATTCTCATGATAAAGACAATGTTCAGTACCAAGAATAAATTGATTCCACTTTTTAATGGTTTTAAAGTTTGATATGGGATTATTAAATAGTGTATCTAGGGGATTACACGTTTAGAAATAACCTATGTAAGTGTGAAGTATAAGTTTCTTCCAGGAAAATTTTGGAGTCAATTCTCTACACACTTATAAAAATTAGACGAGTGTTTATGAATGAAATGAACAAAATAATGAGAACCAAAAATGGTAAAAAGGATTGATTGTACGACATATGATTATCTAGGTATACACCAAAACTCAATGATTTAAAGATATCAAATCTACTAATTGGCCAAGTATTCCAACATATGTTCATACAAAAAGTTTATAAAAAATCAAGTTATCTAGATGTGCATAATCCTTACTTGCGAATCACGAGTTTTTTCTGCATCATTTTAGCCATTCTCCATTCATGTAAAAGGATTGTTGGTCTTTTTTAGTTAAAAGGTATGAATTGAAAATGGAGAAAAATGAAATTTAGACAAAGTTCATTTCTTCCTCATTGGATGGAAGAGGAGAACTCTAGTGTTTATTTTTATATGAAGCATGTATTCTAGATGTGTGGTGGGGAAAGTCTCCCTTGCATCGTCGTCGTCGTTTATCGGCTCGGCTTAGACTTGGTTTAAAATTTGGTCAGTGATACGATTGATTGATATGTTTTCTGAATCAAATTTATTTTTAATTTTCATTATTTATTTTCTTAAATTATGATATTATTTTTGCGTGAAAATTTAATTTAAAATTTCACTTAGGACATTATTTTTCCTAAATGGTAATGACCGACAGACCCTACCTTTACGAACACTTAAATATGCACCTGTTGAATCCCAACTCATTGACTATAATTAATGTTGAGGCTTTGCCTCAGTTTTTGAACACTGTAAATTACTTTTTGAGAAAAACTCCACCTCTCTTAATTGTATTCTTCATCATTTTCAAAGAAAAAAACGTAAATATACGTGATTTTCCCCATATTGAATTCATAAAATTTCTGTAAATTGAAGTATCATTTTTATAGAATAAATTTTCGTTCTATTTTAAGATAATTTAATCCATTAATCATGGATGATAGGAAGGGAATTAAATTTTTAAGAATGTCAAGCAAATTGTGGGATCAAAATTTTTTTCTGCATTTTAGTATTTTTCTGCTTTACTTTTCAATTATAAAAAGATAACACATTATAGGAATTGTCTCTTTCACCACAGATTTGATAGTTTCAATTTGGGGTCATGTCCAAAGAAATCACCCATTGATGGTGTATTTGCATTCCTCCACTCTCTACTCTTTCTTACTCCGTACCCAATCCAATCAATTTATTTGAATGGTTTATAATTTCCCTAAGACCTTTTATGCACAGAAACATGAACAAATTCACTATTATGAGCCCTTGAATTAGCTTAAAAAAACTAAGTCTTAAAAGACAAAAAAAACAAAAAAGTTGAAATGTATAACTTTTAAGTTTTAAGCGGTTTTTAATTTCCCAAGTATTAAGAGCCTATGTGATTTGACTTATAGCTATTTGGTAGAAACACCGAATCAACTTATTTTGAGAAGTGCTTATCAAAAAGTAATTTTGGTAGAACTAGTTTGTGTTTGACAATAAATTTAAAAAACACTTGGCCAGAAAGCTTTTTAAAAAGTGTATTTTTTCAGAAAAGTGTTTTCAAATAAATGTTTTCCAAAGGCTATTTTTTTAGCTTTTGAAAAGTGATTTTGCTACTCCATAGAAGCACTTATTATCTCCAACTTGGCCAAACACTCATTTTTAAGAAAAAAAAAAAAAAATAACGAGAGTCAAAAGTTTGACCAAACAGATTATTAGTTTAAACGCTTTTAAACTAAAATAATTATGCACTTAAATTGAAAAAAATAAAAACGGATCCAAAATTAGCTTTTAATTCAATGGAAGTAGAGTCTATATTTAAAGCATTAAATAAGGCAAGCACAGGATTACTTGCTAATCGGCATGGGATATACTCTAGTCATAGCCTATCCAAATTGCAAGTGGCCTATATTATATATACCATAGACACAGTCAGCACAAATGAACTATCTCTACTTACTTCGAACTTTTGTCTATTTCTGCTACTGTTCAACGCATCAAAAGGAGAACGAGGCCAGTGGATAAGTCATGTTAAATTAAAGACCATGGGTGTTGTTCTTAAAGAGACGGAAGCTGCTGCAGTCAAATGTATTATAGTAATTTATACAAATCAATACATAACTATATATGCATCTGTGACTTAATTATAATATAATTGGCATCAAGTGGTGTTTAACTACTAGTTATTATACCACTTTTATCTTTTCCATATTGAAAGTCTATGCAACGAAATTTCAACTCCAACCTACCAATGTTCAAAGAAGACTAAGCACACTCCAACAACCAACTTGTTATCTGTTTTAGTCGTCTCCATTATGATACAAATATCTCTCTTTTTTCTTCTCATACATGTTTGAGTTAATTAAGATGACATTTGACAACACGTCTATTATTCTTGTGTAACTATTGGACACTTAGCATTCATTTGATTAACACACGTTTGCTCATTAAATGCATTAATTTTTAACTTTTTCTTTTAGTAATTGAATTAATTATGTCCAATGGGGCATAACTTCTTTAAAATTGAAGTCATACATGGCTCATAACAGCGAAATAAAGAGATGCAAATATAAATTTATGCTCAATAAAAAATTATTTATTACGAGGGACATAAAATAGAAGACAACACATGAATAGGGGCAAAAGTGCAAATGACCCTTTCATCTGCTCATTTGATCACCTCACACAACAAAAGCAAATAAATAGGGTAAGTAGAGAATTTTGAGGAATTACCCAGAAAATTAGATTAATTTTGGACATATGGGGGGGCTAAATATGGCAAACAGAATTTAATTAACATTGATATTTT
This sequence comes from Datura stramonium, assembly GCA_018107945.1. Lineage (NCBI taxonomy): Eukaryota > Viridiplantae > Streptophyta > Magnoliopsida > Solanales > Solanaceae > Datura > Datura stramonium. The sequence goes on along the minus strand of JACEIK010000438.1, from coordinate 423,898 downwards.
AGGCACAGATAAGAGACTAAAAGTAAACTTATTTGTCACAAAATTTAAGTATATATTTTCAGTGTATTGACGTAAAAGCCCCCACTAGGTCCCCGTGATTTCATCAAGACGACTCAAAGAGTACGACTACAGTAATTCAATATTTAAATTAGCTATTTGATACAAAAAGACTTTTAATTTTGACCATTTTGCCTGCACTTTTGAAAATATAAAAAGACTTTGTCAACAACCCAAACTCCAATCTAAAATATGTTAGCAGCCGCTGACGATTATGTCATGACTAAAGTATGCAACGAATTTTTGTGTATAAATAAAAGCATTCACCTAAAATGGTGACTCCAAATAACATTTTCTAAAAAATTTTCATCTCTTATAGCTAGGACTTGATAAGTATGGGTAGAATTTTTGCAGTTGCCCTAACTTTATTATTAGTGAACCTTCAATTTTTACAACCTCCTATTGCTTTTGCTGCTACAACAGGAAAGTTGGTAACAGTTTTGAGCATAGATGGAGGTGGCATCGAAAACATTATTCCTGGAACCCTTCTTGCTTTCCTTGAATCCAAAGCTTCCCAGGTAATCATCAACCACTTTATCCACATGCTTAGATAGTAGCGCTACCACTGTCAACACTCAATGCCAGATTTAGAATTTAAATACTGCGAGTTTTGAGTTATAACTACTAGAGTTATATGTGTATGCGTGAGTCAAATTCACTATAATTTTCGATATCATGGGAACACCATCATAAGTATGAGATTACTGATGGAAAATTCTCCGAAAGAGCCAATTTCTGACGGAATCCATCAGAAAGTTTAAAGTAGTGTTTATCCCCTCCTTTTTTTTTTTGGAAATAGGAGCATAGATATATATGGGTATAAAATAACTAAAGTTTTGAAAAATATTAATTATGGACCTATAATTGTAAAAAGTGCAATAGGTTCAGCATGAACCCATCAAATTTATATTTTGAATATCACTTCTGCTTCAGAGATATATGGAAGTGGATTCTGAATTGTATATTTAACTTAGAAGTTAGATAAAATGGTTTAAAAAATAAGTAACAATCTAATCCGACTCATTTTAAATATAGGTTAGATAGCTGACTTTTTAAGAACGAATCAAATATAAATATTATTTATATTATCCACTAAAAATTAAACAATGCATATCCAGATGAATAATATCGGATACCATATTATCGATACCCATTTGTTTTCTTGTTGCTACATTTTTTAAGTTTTTGCTTTTTGGGAGTCTAAACTTTATTGACTTTTTGTATGTTCTTTCTGAAGGCATGGATAATATGAATTAATCCCTTTTTTATCCGTGTTAAAGTATGAAGAGATTGAATATTTTGGAGCAGGTCTCGTTTGCCTCTCCTAATCTAACTCAAATCTATATTTGTTGTTTGCACGTTTATATATAATTCGACTGGCTTAGTAAGTTGAACTTTGAAAATTTGTTAGCTGCCATAATCCTCAACTTGTCTGGCTATTCTAGGAAATTGATGGGCCAAATGTAAGAATTGCGGACTATTTTTGATGTAGTGACGCTGGAACGAGCACAGGTGGACTAATAACCACCGTGCTCACAGCTCCAAACAAGGATAATCGCCCCATATATGCAGCCAAAAGTATTACCAATTTACATGGACAACGGCCCTAAAATCTTTCCTGAAAGCAGGTAATTAGAACAGTACTTGATAATTAATCCTAGTGTTTATCTTCTTCTTTTTTAGTTTGCTGAAAATAGTACTGTTTATATGTAAATGCAGTCGTAGCAGCTTCTTGAAAAGGCTCACAAATTTATTTGGCGGATGACCAAAGTATGACAGACGGAAAATATCTGAGAACATTGGATTAGAGTCGATATTGAAGCAATCTTACTATGAAGCAAACATTGACTCAAACAGTCATCCCTGCTTTTGATATCAAGCGCCTTCAACCTATTGTCTTCACAACTACTGATGTACAGTACTCTTCACCTAAATACATTTCAATATATATATATATATATATATATATGACTTTATTAAATCTAGTATACAAATTAATATTGTACTCTATTTCCAAGTTGCTATATCAGATTTATTGTGAAAAGTTACATATTGTTACATATTTGACTTAAGATGATAGTATTACATTGTCAGTGTGCATAACTTAAACTCGTTCATATTTATATGCACAGGCCAAAACACATGTCTCTAAGGATGCTCGACTATCGGACATCTGCCTTAGTACCTCAGCAGCACCCACCTATTTCCCTGTACATTATTTTGAGACCAAGGATGCTCAAGGGGTAACACGTTCATTTGATCTTATTGATGGGGTGTAGCTGCCACCAAGTAATCCTGTGAGTATCATCCATTAGAAAATTAAAAAAAATAGAAGCACAGTACTTATAAATTTCTTTGTCAAAGTACAAGTAATTAAATGGACAATTGACCGAATTCCATCAATATATATTTGTAGGCTCTAATAGCAATTACTCACATTTCGAAAGAAATCATGTTGGGGAAATTGCAATACGAGGGCGTAAAACCCATGGACTCCAAGAAAATGTTGGTACTGTCACTGGGTACAGGTATAGGGAAGGAGGAAAAGAAGTATAGCGCTGCAGCATGGCGTCAACGTAAGGAATTGTACTTGGTTGGTTGTACAACAATGGTGCAAGCCCATTGCTAGACGTTTATGGTGATGCAAGTTCTGATATTGTCGACCTACACCTTTCTACCATGTTTCAGTCCCTTGGGAACGAAAAGAACTATCTTCGAATTCAGGTACCGAAATTAGATTTTGACCATAGAAATAAATTCAAAAATAAACTATGTATTTGTAGCATGTCAATATATATAACTTAAAAACTATAAAAAAAAATTATGCAGGATGATAGTTTGACTGGGAGGCTGCATCTATGGATGTTGCAACCATATAAAGAACAATACAAAGACTAGTGCAAATTGGTAATGATAGATTGAAGAAGCCTGTCTCAAGGTTGCTTGGATACTGGCCGCTACGAAGAAGTTTCTGGGGAGGGGACCAATGAAGAAGCCCTTATTCGATTTGCTAAGTTGCTTTCGGAACAAAGAAAACTTCGGCAACCAGTTGAAGAGTTCACTTCTACTAGAAAAATACTCTAAGAATTTGTCAATTAAGAGAAAACTCTTACAATTTGTACTTCCTTTTGCTTTTAGTTTTCATAGGTTGAAGACAAAAAAATTTTAATGTAAAATTTGAACGAATCTACAAAAAGGAATATAAATTTCGAGTTGGATAAAAAAGGTCGACGTGGCTTGCTTATCACGAACATTGCACTTCAAAACGCAAATAAACTTTGATATATGACTTGTCTTTCTACTCTGCCGATTCCTTCATTTATTAAAGGGTTTAAGAATCGAGTTAGACTTTTATAATTATTTTTATATTATGAGATCATCCTAAAGATATTACTTAATACATAATTTTTTTTAGAAAATATGATATTTAAAATCTTAAAAATATTTTTTCTATCACTTTTTATTTCAATCATAATTTAATTTCCAATTTCATATAACTGACTATCTCAAATGTTTTTTTTGTTTTTTTAATATAATATAAGATAAAATTAATGAATATCAACAAAATTTATGGGGAATATTTTTTTTTCTTGCAAATTTGAAGAGTACTTTTCAAAACTTATTGAATTAATTGGTTAAGACACTTGTTAATATAATATAATCTTGACCTTAATGCGATATTTTTCTCTAGAAATTTGTTTCACTATAAAAAATCTATTAGGCTATCAAATTTTTTACCCTCCAAATTTTTATTTTCTATTTTTAGTGTATTTATTATTTCTTGAAATGTATAAAATAGAATAAGTATCTTTCTCGTTAAAGTATATAATATATTGATTTTTGTATTTTAATTATATTTTAGTTGTATATAATGGTGATAAATTCATAAATTTGACATTAGAATATAAATATCTTTCTTTTGTATTTATACTATATATTACGTTGAAACTATTGATACAAGTTATATATCTCATATAAAATTAATACGTTAAACATGATCTTTACATTTTCACTATTTTGTTTTTGTATATTATTGGTTAATTACTAAATAACTCATAGCTAACATATTTTTTTAATAAATTAAAAATATTTTTATTTATTTTATATTTTAATGTATTTTTATTTTGTAAAATGTATGAAATAAGATCACTACTTTTCACTTTAATGTATTCAGTGATTTTAACTATTAACATTTTTTTGTATTTCTTTGTATGGCTTGATTAACTTTATTTTTTATTTGCTTTATTTATATTTTTAACGTATTGAAACTCTTTAATGTATTAGATAATATAATTGTGTAATAACTGAATTTTATCTAATATATAAAAAATTGTGCATAATTTTTTATTTTCAAGTATAAATTATATATTATATAAAGTGCACGATATACATACAAAAATAATAATTTTTGGTATTATTGATGTATATTGTATTGTTATTTTTCAATCTTACGCGCTCATTGTATAAATATTTTTAATTTTTTTAATTTATTAATTTATTTGCTATGTAGTTTTTATTTATTTATGATATATGTATTTCTGAGAGAAGCAACAATTGTAAGTATAATTTTATGAGTATAATTTTATGAAAATAATTTTAGGAGAACAGATACTAATCGAAGAAAGAATTACGGTTATTTAGGAATTAATTTTAATTAAGATTCATTAATACAACTGTTCATACTTATCTGGTAATTTTGATAATAAAAATATGATAGTTTTAGTAAACATTAAATCAATGATACAATAGGCAATTAATATAATAATATTAAGTGTCCAAGAAATTTTTCCTATTGCAAATCCTTAGTCCAAACACAATAGGCCCATTCTCAATAAGAAAATGATTTGGATCATTCGCACAAATTCCCTTATTTTAAAGTGGTTTTTCATTTTTGTCATTTAAATTTATCATTTTTAAATTTAGCCCTTCGGCACTTTAAATGATAAAAAAGTGATTAAAAATGCCCCTAACAGTAAAAAAAGAAGAAGTAACACATAAAATTTTAACACAAGTTATGCCTCATGACATAAATCACATAGTTTTTACATCAGGGGCATAAGTTTAGTAGGATGATATAAGTTCAACATCATGAATCTGTGTTTGGGGCATAAATTCAACAACATGAATGAATTTGTGTCTGGGGCATAAGTTCAGTAGCATAAATGAATTTGGATCTTCCAAATCATTCCCGCAGGAGATCCGGACCCATTTTTTAATGATCCTTCGAGAAAAAGATTCATTCTCTTCATAAAAAATAGGAGGTAGGACCAATAAAGATTTCTTTTTCGATTCATCCCTGGCCTCATTCAAGAATTGTTGATCCAATCCGCAGGAATCAATAGAAAAGGCAAATTCCTTATGATACACCAGATCCGGCTTGGTTATTGATAAAGTGAATAGATCTGCCATTTCTTGAAATCTCTCTTCTGATTCAAAATCGCAGTGTAACGTGTATCCTCCCCTGTTCCGGTCATGGAATAGATAAAATAAATCAAAAAATGGATTATAGTTTTATCCTATTATAAATCATTCTCTCCCATGCATGCAAGTTCCTTTGAAGATCAAGTCTAAGAATTTTTCTAGTTCTTCCCCAAATCTCTTGGGCTTTTAGGGAAGGGTGTAGAATCAACTTACAAGGTATATAGGGTCATCAATGAGAGTTTTACTTCACACTCATGCCTAAATCTCATCTCAAGTTCATGAATTCAAGGTATGATTCTATGAGGTTTTAACCCAAATTTATGAAATTCTCTATGTTTAATTCATGGGTCAATTCCCTTCATGTTTCAAATGGTTTTTAAAGATTCATGGATAGTTTTTGTGTGCAAATTAATTATAAATTAATGATTTCAAGTTTTAAAAGAATTTTACCCAATTATGCAAGTTTTATGAAAAGTCAAATTTATGATCTATGTTTTCAAGTATGATGAAATCTATAGCCTGAAAGAATGTTCATGATTTACCCATATATGAATCCATGATTTTACTATCAAGTCTACTTTAAGCATGATAAAGTTTTGGGCAATCCCACATGATTTAAGTATGTTTTCATGATTTAGTTTAGTATTATAATACTAGCTTACCACATGATTTTAGAGTCGATACTCTCATTTTCAGCTTGTGGAATATTTTGAGCCGAGGCTCCCCATATTCAGATTTCAATCCATGCATGTTATTACATTATCAGCTTCGTTGAAAAATGATGCTTTTATATTTATTAAAAAATGATAGAGAGCATTCGCATATTTTTTAGAGCAGTGTCTAGCACCGAGTAGGCTAGGGGTTCAGGAAAATCCCAAGTCTCAGAACTATATGCCAATGTAGGATTATTCAGTTACTTTGGGACCTCCCTTATGAGCTTCCCCTGCACCGAATGGGCCTTCAGCTTGATATCAACATCATGGTAGCATCCTTAGCCCTAGCAAGACTTTGGACGGTTCTGCATATTTGAGTGTAATAGTTGGGATCACGTAAGCTCTATCGTGATAGTATCGGTTATATGATGAGTTTCCCATTGTTCCTTATGATTCAATTATGCATGTTCATCAGTTATGATATTATGTTTTCAACAGGTTTACCTAATGATCAATTTATCAGTTTTATTTATGAATATTAGTTTCAGCCTTAGGTCATTCAATTCAGTTTATGCCTAATCATGTTTTCAGATATCAACATGTAGTACTTACTCTCAGAATCTCATGATGTAATGATTTATGTTATGCATGTTTTCAGCTTATAATTTCTTAGCCTGTTTACTTACCTTACATACTCGGTATATTTCAAATACTGACTACATACTCTGTGTTGTATCATTTCATGATATAGGTTTAGACGTTCAGACTCAGTCCCACTGCTAGCCAACTTTCAGAGTTTAGCCCAGACAGCATTGTTAGTGAATCCTCATTCTTCGAGGACCTTCAGTTAGTTGTGTTGTTGCCATTTTCAATTTCAGACTTCTAGTAAGCTAGTTGGGGGTGTTGTCCCATCAGCTTATCAGTATGTTAGAGGATTTTCAGACATAAAGTTGTATATTTAGCTTTGAATTCAGTGTTTTGATATTTTCGTTGGATAGATGTTTTATTATTCAGAATTCCGCTATTTCAGAATTTAGTTTTCCTCTTTGTGTAAGTTGAGCTTTAATTTTCATATTCATGCCATGGGTCGAATTGGATCCATTTATGATTCTAGGTTTCGTGTCTAGATCCGGGCCTATGTTCAAGTCGTGACAAACTTGGTATTAGAGCAAAGGTTCAGTGTGTCCTAGGGTGTCTGAAAGTGACGTTAAGTAAAGTCTTTTCATGAGTGTGAAGCGCGTTGCACTTATGATGAAGGGGCTACGAAATGTTTTAGGAAATTTTCCTTCTTTCATGATCTATGTCGTGCGATAAAGTATCTCTCAATCCTTATAACTCATGCTATACGTGTTTGTAGAATCATGCCTCCCCCGTTGAGTTAACGGAAGAAGGAAAGACAACAAAAATGGAAGTGTCCATGAGAATGGAAATGGAGATGGGCACCAACAAGTCCCACCATCCCTAGAGGATCATGTGCCCGAGCAGGTCTCTCATACTGAGTTTAGGGCAGCTTTTCAAATATTGGGCATGCTTTGACTGCTCAAGTCAACTAGCAGGCGGTGGCCCATGTCCCGCAGAATGGGAGCGCAGCGGCAGCTCGAGTTCGGGATTTCCTCAGGATGAATCCCCTTGAGTTCCTTGGGTCAAGAGTGGATGAGGATCCTCATGAGTTCATAGAGGAGATCTAGAAGATCACCCAGACTATGGGGGTGATGGGCAAGGAGTGTACAGAGCTAGCCTCTTATTAGTTGAAAGGGGTCGCTCATATTTGGTTCAGGTAGTAGAAGGATAGCGGGCGAGTCAGAGCGAGTCCCGTTGGTGTGGGTGAGTTCTTCACCGCATTCTTATCCCAATTCTTTCCCCGGGAGATGAGGAAAATCAAGGTAGTTGAGTTCGTGAATTTAAAGCAGAACAACATGATCATCTAGGAGTATGTTCTAGAGTTCACTTGATGCTCCAAGTATGCGCCGGAGATGGTGGCTGATCAGAGGACTCAGGTGAGCAAATTTGTGAATAGGGTGGCGGATTACTTGGTCAAGGATAACGCGAACACTATGTTACATCAGGACATTGACTTCTCCCGATTGGTCTTGTATGCCCAGCAGGTAGAGGTGGTGCAGATGAGGGAGAGAGAGAGAGGCCAAGAGGGCCAAGAAAAACAGTTTTGGGTTCTCCCAACATAGGTCTGGTAGTGGACATCGCCAGCAGTCCCACTAGAGGTCATCAGCCCCAGCGCTGTCATCAACCAACATGCCATCCAGGTCTAGGCATGATCATAGGGGATGGGCACAGGCTCTCGAGGTCAGGGGAGCCAGTCTGTGGAGCCCAGCATTCCAGTTTGTGACAGGTGTGGTAGGAGACACACCAGTCAGTACTTAGCAAGTTTAGGGGCATGTTTTAGGTGCGGGAAGCCCGTCCATATGCTCAGAGACTTCCCTTCAGCTAGACAGGGCTATGGTAGAGGTCGAGACCCAACCACCAATTCAGTAGCTCCACCAGCATGGTCAACTCAGTAGGGTGCATCCACTAGTGCAGGTGGTGGTCAGTGTCAAAACAGGTTTTACGCCCTTTCATCTCGTCAGGAGCAAGAGGTCTCCCGAGATGTGGTCACTGGTATGTTACGAGTATTTCATCTTGATGTTTATGCATTATTAGATCCAATGGCTACCTTATCTTTTGTGAAAGCCTATGTTGTTAGTAGTTTCAGAGTCAGTCTTGAAATCCTATCAGAACCTTTCTTAGTCACTGCTCTAGTCGGTGACTCAGTTATAGCTCGACGAGTATACAAAAATTTCCTTGTCACAGTTCTTTAAAAGTCACCTCAGTAGATTTAGTAGAGTTGGACATGACAGATTTTGATGTTATCTTTGGCATGGATTAGGTACATGCATGTTATGCTTCAGTAAATTGTTGAACCAGTGTGGTAGAGTTCTGATTTCTGAGTGAGCCAGTTCTAGAATGGAAGGGTAGTTCAGTTGTGCCTGTAGGTCACATTATTTCCTACCTTAATCCAGAAAGATAATTTCTAAGGGTTGTGTTTACCATCTAATTTGGGTTAAGGATGCTACGTCCGAGACCTTAACTATCCAATCAGTTCCTATAGTGTGTGAGTATCCAGAGATTTTTCTAGATGATCTATCAGAAGTTCCTCACGAGCGGGAGATTAACTTTGGCATTGACCTTCTTCTCAATACGCAGCCTATATCTATTCCTCCTTACAGAATGGTTCCAGCTGAGCTAAAGGAGTTGCAGGAGCAATTGAAGGATCTTCTAGATAAAGGATTCATCAGACCTAGCAAATCCTCATGGGGTGCACCAGTTCTCTTTGTTCTAAAGAAGGATGGTTCTCTTCGTATGTGCATTGATTATCGATAGTTGAACAAGGTTACAATCAAGAACAAGTATTCCCTTCCCATAATTGATGACTTATTTGACCAACTTCAGGGTGCTAAGTGCTTCTTAATGATAGACCTCAGGTCTGGTTATCACCAGCTCAGAGTTAGGGAGAGTGACATCCCGAAGACAACTTTCAGGACTCGATATGGTCACTACGAGTTTGTAGTTATGTCTTTTCGACTAACGAATGCTCCTGCAGCTTTTGTGGATTTGATGAACAGGGTGTTCAAGCCATATTTGGATATGTTTGTGATTGTGTTCATAGATGACATTCTCATATATTCTCGGATCAAGGAGGAGCATGCCGCTCATTTGAGGATTATGCTACAAACTCTCAAGGATCGCCAACTATTTGCTAAATTTAGCAAGTGTGTGTTTTGGTTGAATTCAATAGCATTTTTGGGCCATATAGTGTTAAGTTAGGGTGTACTAGTGGACTCCCAAAAGATAGAAGCTGTGAAGTATTGACCTAGACCAGTTAGTCCTTCGGATATCAGTAGTTTCTTGGGTTTAGCAGGCTACTACAGAAAGTTTGTTGATGAATTGTCATTCATTGCAGCACCGTTGACTAAGTTGACCAAGAAGAAAGTCAAATTTCAGTGATCGGATGCCTGTGAGAAGAGTTTTCAAGAGCTAAAAATTCGGCTCACTTCAGCCCCAATATTGACCCTACCTGAGAGTACAGATGGATTTGTGGTGTATTGTGATGCCTCTAGGATTGGTCTTGGTTGTGTTGATATGGCATGGCAAGTTCATTGCATATGCCTCTAGACAACTTAAGACTCATGAGAGGAATTACCTAACCCATGACCTAGAGTTGGCAGCATAGTGTTTGCATTGAAAATTTGATAACACTATTTGTATGGGGTCCATGTGGATGTGTTTGTGAACCACAAGAGTCTTCAGTATGTGTTTACTCAGAAGGACCTGAATTTGAAACAAAGGAGGTGGTTAGAGCTTCTCAAGGACTATGACATGAGTGTCCTTTATTATCCGATCAAGCCAATGTAGTGGTGGATGCTCTTAGCAGGCTATCCATAGAAAGTATCTCTCATGTGGAAGATGGAAGGAAAGAGTTAGTGAACGATGTCCATAGGCTTGCTCGATTAGGAGTTCACCTTGTTGATTCAACGGATGGTGGTGTCATTGTTCAAAATGACTCATAATATTCTTTGGTGACTGAGTTCATGGCTAGACAAGATGAGGATCCAATTTTGGTAAAGTTGAAGGAAGCAATTAAGAAGAGGGAGATGGTATACTTTGATTTCAGGGTTATTTATGTGATTCGGATATTGATGATTTGAGAGGTCAGATGTTGCATGAAGTTCATGGTTCCTGATATTCTATACATCCAGGTGCCACCAAGATGTACCGTGACCTACGGGAAGCTTATTAGTGAAATGGCATGAAGAAGGACATAGCGGAGTTTGTGGCTAAGTGTCCGAATTGTCAACAAGTGAAAGTGGAGCATCAAAGACCAGGAGGTGTGCTACAAGACATCAGTATCCCTACTTGGAAGTGGGAAGAGATCAATATGGACTTCATCACAGGGTTGTCTCGTACACATCGATAATATGACTCTATTTGGGCGGTTATGGATAAGTTGACTAAAGCAACTCATTTTCTACCAGTTAAAACTACCGACTTAGCGGAGGATTTTGCTAAATTGTACATTCAGGAGTTTGTTCAATTGCATAGAGTTTCCTTGTCCATCATATCAGATAGAGGTACTCAGTTCACTTCACAATTTTGAAAGTTGTTTTAGAAGGGCCTTGGTACTCAGGTCAAGCTTAGCACAGCTTTCCACCTGCAGACGGATGGTTAGGCCGAGCGAACTATTCAGACACTTGAGGATATGTTGAGAGCATGTGTGATTGACTTCAGAGGTAGTTGGGACGATCATTTACCTCTTATTGAGTTTTCTTATAACAACAATTACCACTCCAATTAACAGTTGGCTCCGCTTGAGGCTCTTTATAGGTGGAGTTTTAGGTCGCCTATTGGTTGGTTTGAAGTAGGTGAAGCTATGTTGATAGGGCAAAATTCAATTCGTGAGGCTATGGAGAAAGTTCATCTTATAAGGGAAATGCCGAAAACAGCTCAGAGTCGTCAAAAGTCATATGCTGATGTTAGGTAGAGAGAGCTTGAGTTTGAAGTTGATGATTGGGTATTCTTGAAGGTATCTCCCATGAAGGGAGTGATAAGATTCAGAAAGAAAGGGAAGATCAGTCCCCAATATGTTGGTCCCTACTGGATTGTGAGATGTGTTGGCAAAGTGGCCTATGAGCTAGAGCTACCAGCGGAGTTGACTTCGATACATCCAATCTTTCATATATCATTTTTAAAGAAGTGCATTGGTGATCTGACTTTAGTTGTCTCGGTAGAGAGCGTAGGTGTAAAGGATAACCTTATCTATGAAGAGGTTCTAGTTGAGATCCTTGATCATCAGGTGTGGAAGTTGCGGAACAAAGAAGTAGCTTCAGTAAAGGTTCTGTGGAGAAATCAGCTTGTTGAGGGAGCTACGTGGGAAGTTGAAGCAGATATGATGGATAAATACCCGCATCTTCTTCCTTCCGTCTCAATTCCAGCTTGAGGAATAAGTTTCCTCCTTAGTGCTCCATTTAGTTTCATGTCTAGTTCATGTCTCCCAGTTTCTTTCTTGTCAGAGCATATATGTGTAGTTTATGGATTCAATTCAATCTAATATTTCAATCAGGAGGCAGTCACTCTTTCAGTTTTCATCTTCAGATGTTCAGTATTTGGGATGACAATTTCTTTCCCCAGCTATTCAGTATGTTTATCCACATTCAAAGATGAATTTTCTCAAGGGGAAGATATTGTTATGCCCCGAAAGTTTCTAAAATCAGACCCCAGGGTTGAAGCAGAGAAAACAGAAATTTTTTTGCATAAGTCACAGAACGACTCGTCAGGTCACCTAAAGAGTCGTGAAGTGACTCGTGAAGTGGTTTGAAGGCTAGTAGCGAACCGTGGTCAGACGGTGACTACAGGTGGAGCCACGAGTCGTGGTGCTACTTCACTACTCGTGAAGTAGGTCGTGGTCAAGGTGGATTATTTGAAGTTTGAATTTCTAGTAGACTTCACGAGTGAGGACCATGAGTCGTGACCCACCTAACGACTCGTGAGGACTGACAGAGTCATTTTTTTCTGTAATTTTAGTAAGGGTATTTTTGCTAATTTCTAAGCTCCTAAGCCCTAAACTATGTCATTTTGAGCTCTGTTAGGAAGCTTTTAAGAAGGTTTAACCTATTATAAATCATTCTCTTCTATACATGCAAGTTCCTTTGAAGATCAAGTCTAAGAATTTCCCTAGTTCTTCCCCAAATTTCTTGGGCTTTCAAGGAAGGGTGTAGAATCAACTTACCCAGATATGTAGGGTCATGAATGAGAGTTTTCCTTCACTCTCATGCCCAAATTCCATCTCAAGTTCATGAATTCAAGTATATGATTCTATGGGGTTTTAACCCAAATTTATGAAATTTTTTATGTTTAATTCATGGGTCAATTCCCTTCATGTTTCAAATGATGTTTTAAGATTCATGGGCAGTTTTTATGTTCAAATTGATTATAAATTCATGATTTTAAGTTTTAGAAGAATTTTGCCCAATTATGCAAGTTTCATGAAAAGTCAAGTTTATGATCTATGTTTTCAAGTATGATGAGATGTCTCGCATGAAAGAATGTTGATGATTTTACCATGTAAGAATCCATGATTTTACTATCAAGTCTACTTTTAAGCATGATAAAAGTTTTGGGTAAGCCCACATGATTTAAGTATATTTTTATGATTTAGTTTCATAATACTAGCTTACCGCATGGTTTTGGAGTCGATACTCCCACTTTCAGCTTTTAGTATATTTTGATCCAAGGCTCCCCATATTCAAATTTTAGAATATGCATGTTATTATATTATCAACTTCATTGAAAATCGATGGTTTCAACTTCGTTAAAAAATAACGGAGAGCATTTTCATATTTTTGGGAGCAGTGTCTGCACAAAGTAGGCTAGGGGTTCAAGAAAATCCCGAGCCTCAGAACTACGTGCCAACGTAGGATTATTCAGTTACTTTGGGACCTCTCTTGTGAGCTTCCCCTGCCCTGAATGGGCCTTTAGCTTGATATCAATATCATGGTAGTGCCCTTAGCCCTGGCAAGGCTTTGGATGGCTCTGCCCACTTGAGTGTAATAGTTGGGATCATGTAAGCTCTATCCTTATAGTGTCGGTTATATGACGAGTCTCCCATTGTTCCTCATGATTTCAATTATGCATGTTCATCAACTATGATATTATGTTTTCAGCAGGTTTGACCCAATGATCAGTTTATCAGTTTTACTTATGATATCAGTTTCATCTTTGGGTCATTCAATTCAGTTATGAAATTTAGGTTATGCCTATTTTTGTTTTCAGATATCAGCATGTAGTCCTTACTCTCAGAATCTCATGATGTTATGATTTATGTTATGCATGTTTTCAGCTTATACTTTCTTAGCCTGTTTACTTACCTTACATACTCGGTACATTTCAAGTACTGACCGCATACTCAATGATGTATCGTTTCATGATACAGGATCAGATATTCAGACTCAGTCCCGCCGTTAACCGATTTCCAGAGTTTAGCCCAGACAATGATACTGGTGAGTCCTCATTCTTCAAGGATCTTTAGTTAGTTGTGTTGTTTTCATTTTCAGTTTCAGACTTCTAGTGAGCTAGTTGGGGGTGTTGTCCCATCAACTCATTAGTATGTTAGAGGCTTTTCAGATATAAAGTTGTATATTTAGCTTCAGATTCAGTGTTTTGATATTTTCGTTGGATATATGTTTTATTATTCAGACTTCCGCTATTTTAGAATTTAGTTTTTTTCTTTGTGTATGTTGAGCTTTAGTTTTCATGTTCATGTCATGGATTGACTTGGAGCCATTTATAGTTCTAGGTTTAGTGTCTAGATCCGGACTTATGTTTGGATCGTGACATGAACATGCCTAGTCAGGAGAAAAAGGTAGACCTGGATGAATATTGAATCTGCATTATAAGAAGAAGCTGAGGGACCACAATTTCCAACTGAGACTTTCTCTCTGTCTAATAATGTGACCCATAACTCATAGAAAAGGCAAGTTGTGCTTGAGAAGAAACAGGTGGAGAGACCTTCTCATGTTCTACAAATTATTTCCTATTTCAATAATTTAGCACCTCAGGAAGGGGAATTCATTCATAACAATTTACTGACTGATGAGGAACCCAAAGGCACCCAAATGGAGCATATGTAGTCCTTAATTCCTAGATTTTCAATGATTAAGTGTCTATCATGAAATACCAGGAGTGTGAAATCTCAAAGTGCCTTTGAAAGGCTAAAAATTATCAAAGAGCAATACATGTTGGCTCTAATTCCTTTACATGAACCATTTGAAAAGTGACTAGATAGAGATATACATAAGACACCTTGGTTTATATGGGTGTTTTGCAAATGTTAACAACAAAATTTGGCTATTTTGGTCAAACGACCTAATAATAGACATTATTGAAGATAGGGAGCAACATGCGACTTGTAAAGTTACTATTATACTACTTCAGATATGTTTCATGTTACTTCTAACTATGCTAAATGCAAAACTCATCTGAGGATGGACCTATGGTACGATCTAGAGAGAACTGCAGATTGTCTTAATGGACCTTGGACTATTATAAGGGATCTCAATGTGATATTTGATGCTAGTGAAAAAAAAGAGGGACCCCATTTAGGATTGACAAATGCTTTGACTTTATTAATTGCTTAAGGGATTATGGTATACACGATGTTGATACAGTGCGAATATTTTCACTTGGTGCAATAATAGGGACTAGCCAAATACGGTGCGGAAGAGATTAAATAGAATGTCCTACAATTCTTAGTGGTTTGATCTTTTTGACCAAACTTATGTTACCTATTTGGCTAGTGTCTACTCAGATCATATGCACCTTCTTATCCACTATTAAAAACGTAATGAACAAAAGGTAAGATACTTTAAATTTCTAAATATCTGGCTAGAGCATGAATCTGTTTTGGAGGTGGTTAGAGATACTTGGAAGGATGACTGTCAAGGTAATCAGATGTGGAAGCTTCATTATAAGCTAAGAAGATTGTTTCTAGACTTAGCACGTGGTCTAGGGAGGCTTTTGGAAATCTATACGAAGATCCTAGCAAACTAGAAAAAACTATTGAATATTTAGAGCAGGCTATGGTGCAAAATAATAATGATATCAATATTGTTATCCTAAGTAAGGTAAAGGCTGACTACCTGAGCTACTAAGATTCAAAACTCTATCATGAGGCAAAAAGATAGAGTTAAATGGTTCACTGATGGGGACCTCAATGCTTTCATTTTCCAAAGTGTTAGTAAAGATAGAAGAAGGAAGTTAAATATCATCAATATTCATAATGCTCAAAATCAATGTGTGGAAGTACCAAGGAAGTCATTGATGCTGCTATGGAATACTTCAAAGACATTTTCTCCCAAACAGTTGATTATTAATATTTCAAATAATTCAACTATATTTTACCAAAGATCACTGAGGAGAACAACTCTGACTTGACCAATATGCCCACAAATGATAAGATAAAAGAGTGTTTTCTCTCTAGATCCTGACAGTACTTAAGGGCCAATTGGCTTTATTGCCAGATTCAAGCTGCCTGAAGCATTGCTGCCCCTGACGTCAGCAATGCCATTAAAGATTTCTTCTGTGGGGCTAGTTTACCAAATCTTTTCACCTACACCTGTATCATTATGCTCCTTAAAGTCCAACACCGCCATAATTTCTCGGACATCAGACCTATTAGCTTGTGTAATGTTACTAGAAATATTTACAAAGATACGTAATGTTAGGCTGAGTGAACTACTTCCCTGCATCATCAGTGAGAATCAGAGTGGCTTTGTGAAAGGTAGAGCCATTACAGAAAATATCTTGTTGACTTAGGATATCATTTAGGATATTAATAAACCAAATCTCAATGGCAATGTGATTATGAAGCTTTGATACGGCCAAAGCATATGATAGAGTTTCTTGGTCATACCTATATATTTTTATGAGGAGGTTGGGATTCTGTGAAGTTTGGATACATATGATCTTCAAAAACATTTCTAGCAATCGGGTATTCTCTTTTTGTAAATGGCACAAGGCAATCCTTTTTCAAATCAGAGATAGGATTAAGACAAGAAGACCCTCTCTCACCCTCACAATTTATTTAATGTGCTGAATTTCTCTCCACTGAACTAAATGAAGTGGCTAAAAGGAATAATTTTAATGGTTTTTGTATGAGTGAAAATGGACCATTAATTAACCATCTTGCATTTTGCTGATGATGTTATTCTTTTTTCCAGTGGTTGCAGATTCTTGCTCAATCTAATTTAATGGTCTTAACAGACTATGAAATGATCTCAGGATAAGTGATCAACAAGCAAAAATCCCGTGTGATCATGGCTGCCAACACTAGCAATGATGAGATTGAAAGAGTTGTTGGGCTAACTAGCGTTGTTAACAAACAACTCCTTTATCAAATATCTTGGTTTCCGTATTTATACTGGTAAGAAACTGATTGCTACTTTTTATGAGTTGTTAGAAGGGTACTGGACAAGATCACTTGATGGCAAGCTAGACTTCTCTCTACAAGTGGAGAAACAATTTTGATTAAGCATGTTCTTATGGCTATCCCTATCCAACAGTTAGCAGCTATTCACCCTCCAAAGGGTGTATTAAAACACATCGAGAAAATGTGAGCAAGATTTTACTGGAGTGGCTTTGCTGATAAAAATAAGTACCATTGGGCCAGTTGGGACGGTATGTGTCTTCCATATAATGAGGGAAGAGCAAATTTCAGAAAGTTAGGAGACATTTGCTTTCTATTCTAAAAAATAGTGGAATCTTAGAACTAAGCAGCCGTTGTGGCAACAATTCGTCATGGCCAAGTATTTTCTCAGAATTTATCCGCTGATTAAACATGACTATTTGGGGCATTCTCGGTCATGGAAATCTATGTGTTTGATCAAGCACGTAATAGATTATCAAATTCTTTGGAAGGTTGGCAATGATGACAACTTGGACTTTTGGTATAACAATTGGACTAACCTTGGACCTCTTTATTGTTACTACTTGGAAAATTTAAATGCTAGGTGTGGAGTAAAATATGAGAATGAGAAGTTAAGCATTTTCACGATGGTGCATCGTATTGTTTTCACTATCTCTCAACTGGTAAAGAAGCAGTATTCAAAAATCTTCATTGAAGCTCAATGGAGTAACATTATATCTGTTTTGAGCAAGAACATTAGGTGCACAAAGATTGTGGCCATCTGCTGGATTAGATCTAGTTTGAACTTCATCAAACTCAACTCTGATGACAATTGCCAAAACGGTCTATGTGGTGGGGGTGGAATTTTCAGGGATAACTGAGGCCACTTCATTTACGTTTATACTTTTAAACTGGAAGAGGCTACCAACAATGAGGCTGAGGCAACTGCATTGTTGGCACGAATTAAGTGGTATGTAGACAATAATTTTCAGAACATTAATGCCAAAAGTGACTTTAAACTTCTAGTCGAAGGTGTACATAGTGACAAAACACCCCCTTGAAAGATACAAAATCAAGTGGAAGAGCTTAGAATAATGAAAATGCAGACTTAACTTTTACCTTAACCATTATTATAGACTGATCATTCAGGTAGCCAATAAGTTGGCCACCTTGAGCCACTGTTTTGATCAATCTCAGTGCTTCAGAATTTTGTTGACTTACCTAATCAAGTGAAAGGGCTATTGAATGTTGATAGATGGAAGCTCCCGGTATTTCGTAGTGTCAAACTAAAGAATAATGAGATCTTTTTTCACCCCTCTCCCCCTTGAACCAGTTTTCCCTCTCTTATAGTTGTATCAGAATTTTTTGGAGGTACCTCATCTCTTTGTATAGGATGGAACCTTGCATAGTGGAGTGCATCTATATGTGCCTGAGCATGTGCATTCATCTCATTTTTTATAGTTTAAGAGTAGTTTACACTTTATATTAGTATAGGGATATTGAGTAATCTAAGCAACTCCGTCAAAGTCAAATGTATTTTTTTGCAATTGAAAGATGAATAAAATGTACTGTTACCCTCCCTCCCCCCAAAAAAAAATTGCGTTTACCTTCTATTTTTAAAATTTGGTTAAAGTAATTTTAAAGAAGATTAGAATTGATAATCGGTTAATTGCAAATTAAGTTTCTTTCAAATGATGATTTGATGCCTATCTTAATCCATAATGGTACTGATGTTCAGGATCTATATTCAACTGTAAAAGAAAAATATAGATTTTACTGACTATGGAGTTTGTGTTACGGTGAAGTATTGATGATTGTGTAGTCCCTACAAACTCCAACTCCAAACAATACCACAATTGTCCTAACCCCACAGTGGGCATCAAATTGTTTACCCTTTAAACGGTATAATTGAATTTGTATATATGATTTAAGGATACACGTGGATTAAATTAAGCAGATAAATAGTAAAGTAACAACAAAATATATTTTCAGAAGTAAATGATAATTAAAGTGATCGATGAATGGACAAATGATTGATTTGATCAGAGCTCCGGTGTGTTGGTTTAACGACCTGTCGGAATTAGAAATTAGAACACTTAGAAATATAAATACTAAAGAAAGTTTTGAACAGAGAAACTTTTGCTGCTATTACTTGATTTTGTGAGTATCCAGTGCCCAGCAAAGAATGATTAAAAGACTACTTATATCTAAATCCTAGGATTTGTTTCCTGAATCTTGCCTGATCAAATCTCTTGATTACAAATTTATCTCCATCTCGTAACGATCGTCGGGGATTTCAAGGTCTCGAATAACGGCCGATTGATTACCCTTAATTGATTCGGATCATTCTTAGTACTCGGTGTCATATTTTCGGAGCTAGATAGGCTTAAACCTTAACACCGGCCTCCGGTGTTTTCATACCAGACCCTTATGCTCACTCAATTCCAACCTGCTGTATATGTCACGTGTCGATCCTTGATTCAAACATCAATTGCATCCGGATTTCACCCCTATACAAATATTATTTTTTTTTACCAAGTTGTACTTAGTTTCAGTAATCAACTGCAATACATGATCTCTTTTTTCTCGGAGGAAAGATATATAATATTTGTACATTAATAACCCTTGTGAACGTGATTTGGAAGATAAACATGATTCATTTCTTTATTCATCTGATCATTAAAGTATGGTAAGTCAAATTAAAATCGTTTGCTTAACAATCAGGATTCGCAAAAGTTTAATCATAGAAATTGTTGAAGATGTGATCGAGGCCAAATAAGGACTGACATAAATTAATGCATCCTTCAAATCTCCAGATATATAAGATAAAATATACCTACCTCATAATCACATGGGAATAACAGAAAAAGAAAGAAAATTTTTGTCATGTGGAGCCTTGAAGAATTACATGCATGGAATATTAAATTTTTTAAAGTCAACGAGGACGTAAAAAGGGGATCGATTCACATGTGAATTACCTTGAATATGGAGAAAAAGAAGAAGAAGAATCTCATAAAGTTCTAACACCATATATTCGAGATCCAAATAAGAGTTGAAACTTTCATTTTAAATCCCTAAAGAGTATACAATGAAAGAGTAAATCCTAATTTATACGGTGTTTATCGATTTTCGAGATTTAAACTGTGTGAATTTTTATTAATAATATTTTAAAATATATTTTTTAATAATATTGACATAAAAAAGAATTGTGCAACTTATAGTGTATTTTAATTAAATTACATGTTTTTTTTGTTTTTTTAATTTATAATTGTATAATTTTTAAATATATAAATTTTAATTTTAACATATTGAATACTCATCTAATTCAACTTAATTTTAAAGATTAGTAAATCCAAACTTCGAAAAGCAAAAATGTCAATTCAAAAGGACGGACTACTTATTAATTTATTCTATATTGCCAACCAATATATATATAATAAGGAAGGTTTAAGAAAATGACATTGGCATCTCTCTATGCCCAAGAAAAATATTTATCCTTTTTCTTCTTTTTTTGACATTTTATCATTTTTTTCAATCATTTTATTTTAAAGAATCGTTTCTTAACTCATACCTCTTCAATTACATAAATTCTATTATTAATTAATATTAATTTTTTTAATTTTTTTAATTTTTTTAATTTTTTTAATTTTTTTAATTTTTTTATATTTATTAACTTTTTAATAAATATATAAAATTCAAACTAATAGAAATTTATTTTGATCTATATATGAAAAAAAATTGTAAACAATTATAAACTTATAGGTATGAATATATAAATTATATCTTAAAGAATTATATACCCTAATTTAATATAATAGATGGTTAGATCGTGAATCGTAACAATAGAAAAATATAATATTTGGTTGAAAAAGAAGAGCAACTAAATCTATAACTTATATATAATTGAGTGATACTTAAACTTCACAAATATTTCACGATTATTTTTATTGAATAGATAAGGGGATGACAAAATTTTAATTTTTTGAGCTCTCTAAATTTATTATGCTATATATGTATAATTTATTGTTATTTATAAAGATGATACAAATTAAATAATATGCATAAAAATAAGGTAGATATGAAAAAAAAATGTACAAGAAGTATAAGAGCAATCATTGATGAAAGTGTTTATCAAAAGTATTTTTAAAGTACATTGGTTTATATACCTTATCAGCACGTGTTTTATATACTAAAAAAATATGAAAAATAAAAAAGATAACCAATTATAAATAAAATTATTTATGAAGTTATTTCTTGGTGTTTAATATATTATTTAAATTATGAATTTTTTAATTTTAATTAAATTACATGTTTTTTTTGTTTTTTTAAATGTTTTTAATAAATTAATAGAAGGAGAAAAGGCAAACTAATTTGATTATTTTAAAGAGAGGATAATAATAATTACTGATTTTTAGACAATATTAAATGAATAAAAGTAAGAAAATAAAAAAAAGCATAAATAGGTAAAGCATAAATTATATAAAAAATTATTTAAATAGAAAATAGAAAGAAAGAAAAAAGGTATTAAATGAATAAAAGTAAGAAAATAAAAAAACATAAATAGGTAAAGCATAGAATTATATAAAAAAATTATTTAAATAGAAAAATAGAAGAAAGAAAAAGAATAGATAACTAAGAAAATAACCAAAAAAAATAAATTAAAAAGCCAGAAGGTAATGAGGATATAATTAAATAAGAATCCTTTTATTTTATTTTTGATTTTTTCTTAATTAAATTTCTAAAATTATTGAATAATTTTTTTAATTAAAAACTTTAAGAAAATATTAAGATGCGCAGATTAAAACTTTGCGCATTTGCTATATCAGTAGCATATGATTCTTGTAATATAGTCAAAATTAAAGAGGATTATTTATTTTATAATGAATTTTATTTCTTATTTCTTATCAACNATATAATTATATTTTAATTTTACTTGATCAATCGCGCGAAGGACGGATAAAAAATTGTGACCTGCAATTACCTTTTTAAGAAATGAACTGATTGTATAAAACCATTAGTACGCGTGTACTTAAACTAAGTATAAATACGCCCTAGCCAAGCCGTTGAGTAGCTATTAATTCCTACGATCCTTCGACTGCCAAAAACATAGTACCTATAAACTTTTACTCCATTAATATAGCACTTGATAGAGTATCTATGAATATGATTAGGACTTCTGTAGCTGCACTAGCTCTGCTACTGTCCTTTCTAGTCTTACAATCTCCTATTGCTATTGCTGCTACAAAAGGAAAGTTGGTAACAGTTTTAAGCATCGATGGAGGTGGCATAAGAGGCATTATTCCTGGCACTATTCTTGCTTTCCTTGAATCTAAACTTCAGGTACTCATTAACCACTACATCTACTATTTCTACCACTACATTTTTTCTTCTCCTGAGTTTGGAGAGATAAAAGGGGAATTTTGGTGTAATCATCGGTAAAATTAGAAGGTTACGAGTTCGAACTATAAAAACAGTCTCTTGCAAAAATGCAGGATAATACTGCGTTCAAGAGACCTTTGTGGTTTGATCCATTTCTGAATCTGCACGTACCAGAAGCTGTTCTTTTATGAAACTCACAACTTTTATATATGCGTGCCTATATGCTAGGAACTTGATGGACCGAATGCAAGAATTGCAGACTATTTTGATGTGGTAGCCGGTACAAGTACAGGTGGACTGGTAACCACAATGCTCACAGCTCCAAACAAGAATAATCGCCCTTTATATGCTGCAAAAGATATTACCAACTTCTACATGGAGCATGGCCCAAAAATCTTTCCTGAGAGCAGGTAATTACAACAATTGACATGACAATCTACCTAGCCAGTGTTTCTTAACTTTTGCAAGTTTAATTCCTGGACACTAATTAAGAGGCGAGTTCAATAGCTTTCACATATATATAAATTTATGTTTTATGTGAAAAACTCGAGGTTCAGTTCAAATCAATCATTAAACATAGATTATATATTGCATTTGTCTCCGTGTGAAGACTTTACTGATGATGGCAAATTCTTATGTATGAAGCCGCAACAACTTCGTGAAGAAGACCTCAAATTTATTTGGGGGACCAAAGTATGATGGAAAATACCTGAGATCCTTGGTTAGGACGGAATTAGGCAATCTTACTATGAAGCAAACGTTGACTCATACAGTTATTCCCACTTTTGATATCAAGCGCCTTCAACCCATCATTTTCACAACTACTGACGTACTGTCCCTCTTCACCTAAAATATCTTTAATTTTATGATTTACTACTACTACTACAATTGATCTATTATATTTATACAGGCCAGAGCAAGTGTGTTTAAGAATGCACGACTATCGGACGTCTGTCTTGGTACCTCAGCAGCACCCACCTTTTTCCCTGTACATTATTTTGAGACCAAGAATGCTCGAGGCAAAATACGTACATTTGATCTTGTTGATGGAGGTGTAGCTGCAAATAATCCAGTGAGTAGTCATCATTTCAATAATACCACTATATATATATATNATAATACCACTATATATATATATAATCAACTGTTTAGGGGGACCTGACCTCTCCCTCGATATGTTGGGATAAAATATCCAACAATACTTTTCTTTTTGATGGGGCCAATTTTTCCCAAAAAGTCTTAGACCATTAAGAATATTCACACCTTATACATAGTTTTCTTTTAAGTACCAAATTCATGAAATTTTGTTGGCACATCCAACGATGTATTAATAACAAAAACATAAATACGTAGTAGTACATACAAATTGGATATAATACCTGACCTTCACAAAAAAATTAGGTGGGATTTAGATCTAATTTAACCAATCTTTAACAAAGGATTACATCTCTAGTTCCACCTCTAGATTTTGTGTCATAACTATATATGTTATTTTACAACTTGATTGAGATGATTCCCCTCGTACTATATATATTAGGACTTGTTTGGTACGAGGGCTAAGAAAAAATAATCCCAAGACAAAATGTAGGATAATTTTATCCTGTGTTTGGCTAGAGATATTAATTAGTCTTGGAATTATTTATCCCGTTATTTATATTATAATGATGGGATAACTAATCCCATGAAATATCCAATCCATGGGGATAACTTTATTTATCCCATCTTCCATATCAAACGACACCTTAGTTTCTAAGCTTAATTACAAAATTACTACAAGTAACACGATATCCAATTATGCAAAAGATTACTCAAAACTTGTTCCTCATGTCATTTCTATGTAAGAGCATACATATGTATATCAAATTATTTGTAAGAATACATATTCTTTGAATATACTGGCAGACTCTACTGGCAATTACTCACATTTCAAGAGAAATCATAACGAGGAGACTCCAATATGAGGATATGAAAACCGTGGACTGCAAGAAAATGTTGGTTCTGTCACTGGGCACGGGTACAGGAAAGAACAAAGAAAAGTATAATGCTGCCACAGCTTCAAAATGGGGAGTACTTGGTTGGATGTTCAACAATGGTGCCACTCCTTTGCTAGACATTTATAGTGATGCAAGTGCAGATATTGTGGATATACATGTTTCAACCATGTTTCAGTCCCTTCACAACCAGAAGAATTACCTCAGAATTCAGGTTTCATCATCTACTTGAAGTTATCAGCATTCCTCTTGATACCTACGTTGCTCAAACTCTTCAATATAACGTCAATTGATATACATTGGATTCTTCAAAAATAATGTATATTTGAAGAATTCGACACAAACACAATAATATTTTGAAGAGTCCGAGCTAGCAACATAACTTAACATGGACACATATATGTAGGCGCTTTTCATGATGACTTAATAAATTTGTGCAGAACGATAGCATGATTGGGGAGGCGGCATCGATGGATATTTCAACCATAAAAAACATGCAGACACTTGTGCAGATTGGTAAAGATCTACTGAAGAAGCCTGTGTCAAGGGTCAACTTGGAGACGGGACGCGTTGAAGCAGTCCATGGGGAAGGCACCAATGAAGAAGCTCTTACTCGCTTTGCTAAGTTGCTTTCCGAGGAAAGAAAGCTTCGAAGATTAGGATGACTCAATAAAATTAAAATTTAATAAGAGGTGTTGAGTTTATTTTAAGTTTCATGTGTGTGTATATTTTTCTAATGCAAATTTCATCTTATAATCTCGTTATCGTCTAATTATCTAAATTGAGAACTTGTTATTGTGGAACACTCTCCCCTCTATTTTGAATTAATTATAGTTTTTTTTTTCCACTAAATTATTTGGCAAAAAATTTATTAAGAGCACATTTTAAAGATTGTAATAAAGTTTTAATTCTTCTTTTCGTTTTTTGAGTTTATAGCAACCTGTTATTTCATACTTGAAATATTTAATTTGTAGATATAATTAATATTAAAAAATTACAAAAACTAACAAATTTCAAATAAAAGAAAAATATAGAAAGAAGAAAGTTTGGTATTGTCAAGGTCATACATATGATATGTTGTTGAAGTTTGGTCTAGTTTATCAAAGCTAACTTCAGACATATTTAACTGGAGTTGTGGCCTTAGCAAGGTCAAACTTCTGACATTTTAAATTTATTGAAGATGTGATTTTAATAAGGTCGAACATCGAACATATAACGATTGCACTTCTGATATATCTCTCTGATATATAATAGTTTGTCAAGGGTACCATGCACTCTCTCCCCCTCTTTTCTTTTTTTAAAACTAAAGTAAAATCAAACTTCTGACATTTTAAATGAAATTGTGATCTTGGCAAGATCTAACTTCGGACATATAATGACTGCACTTCTTTTGACATATAATGGCTGCCAAGGCCAATTTCAAGCATTTTTTAAGTTTGTGGTCTTGGCAAAAGACCAAACTTCATATATACACACCTATGTGTGTGTGTGTGTTTGGCTGCATTTTAGGCATTTTGGTATGAAATTAGGTGAATAAACTTTTGCCTAGTACAAATAACTTGTTTTTCAAATTTCAAAACATTATATTTCAATTGCCTAGACAACTTCTTTAAAACATTATACTTAATTGCTATAAGTTCGGAGATGCAATTTTATCTGGATTTAAAAGTCAATAGCAGTTTATTGTTTAAAATTTCCCCCTTCTTTTGGCAAACAATGATTTATTTGAGTGACATATTGTTGATTTGTCGGTGTACTTTAGGTTAATAACATGGAGTGGATCGTAAGTTTTGTCTAAACTAATTCAATTTATTTGGCCATGAGGTGTAGTTAATTGACTTTAGGCTGATCATTTAAATGAAAAAATTGATTCCAGGTAATAGAAAGTATGATAGTTTGGCCAAACTGCAGAAGACAGTGCAGAATCTGAGAGCATGGAGCACAACGCCTGCCAAAGCACAAATTTAAGGAAAGTTGATAGGTTGTTAAAAACAAATTTAAACGGAGCAACATGGATTGCAAGGATTCATATAGTTGACAAGCTTCGGTTTGTTGAATTCATTCAGCTACTTTACACAATAAGCTATCAGGAAGTACTTCAAAGAGTTTGAATTTCTTTGATTTTTGTCATTGCATTTGTATGCTTGTTGTCGAAGCTCCATTTTTGTTATTAATACACAAAAGATAAGATCCAAGGTCTCAGGGCAATTTCCCTGGACTGAAACCTATCTTCCTCTCAAGTTATGAACATTTTGAGGGGGAGTACCTCTTGGATCCAACTCCCTATGGCTCCAAGCTATTTACAGAGCACATTGATAAAGGTCTGTGATGTATTCACAAGTGGAGCTCTCTTTAGAAAACCGCATCAAATAAAGACGAGTACTCCTATTTAAAACTTCGGAAGATAGTATTTTTTGCTTGTTTCCAAGCCACTGCACCAGATGGGCATGTACTCATAGTAGTAGGCTCAGAATGCCTCCGTTCTTTAACGGGAATGAACTGGGGACGACTATGGGAGTTGAACAAGCAAAATAACGCGGTGCCATTGCTATGTTAGAACATGAATGATGTTGTTGCTGGCCTGTAGGCATAAAGCTTCGGGGGCAGGCAGACATTAAAGAGAATTTGCCCATCTGAGCATTCCACTCTTCAGATAGCAACTTTTACTTCTTTTCCAGCTCTTTCCGACTGCTATCTTTCTAATGATACATGCAGCGAGTCAAGTTTACAACTTAGCTGCTCTCTTTGAAAATGCAACTTTTCCTGTCAAAAGTATACTATGGCATGAAGAAACACAACCAGCAAAAGAGGGAAGGAAAGCAAGGGAGGAAGAGAAGAAGGAACTGAATGTACATACTGTCAGTCTTATTCCATTAAGTTGCTGGACAAAAGAAGGAACTTCTGGCTGATGCGAGATTCTCACAAATCGATGTTCTAGCAACATGCTAGCTGATGGCCGCTCTGCTGGATTTCTACGGAAACAACAATGCAAGAAATCTTTCCCTTCTGGTGATAATGTTTCAGGTATTGGTGGGGTATCTTTTAGAACCTTAAACATTGCTGCAGCCTG
The DNA here is from genome assembly GCA_018107945.1 of Datura stramonium. Classification (NCBI taxonomy): domain Eukaryota; kingdom Viridiplantae; phylum Streptophyta; class Magnoliopsida; order Solanales; family Solanaceae; genus Datura; species Datura stramonium. Next base: position 396,376 of record JACEIK010000438.1, on the reverse strand, counting down.
CAATAGTTAAATTCATTGATAGAATCAACTTCAAGGATTTATAAGTATAGATGTTTAATACAGCACTATATGATCTTGCTCTTTGTGAAATTATACAAAGAAAGCTTGCACAAGTAGAGTATAAACAAGACTCATGTGGCCATGATTTTTCTGCTGCTCGACATTCCTCCGTTTCTGATTTTGAAAAGTTCAAGCAGCATTTAATGATTTGATAGATTCGTAACTTGATTTTGAGTTTTGACCAAAGGCAAATGAAAACACAGTGAAAGATGTCTTTAACTCCGTTAGATGGCCAATGACAAATAAAGATATATTGGGAGAAATCAGATATTTGATTACACTAATGCCCTGGTCTAACAGAATACCAACTGCACAGCTAGACTAAAAAACTCATATGACCCCTCGACACAAGAAAATAGCATGATTGGTCTTATTTGCTAAGTTTTTGGAGCAAGAGCATGTCAACAACTAGATCTCTGACGGGAAAGATCATGTATGAGCTAAAAATGCAGAAATAAAGTCCTTACTGCTTCATATTCACTCCAAGGAGGTTTGCCATTCAGCATCTCAATTATAGTACAACCCAAACTCCATATATCAATAGCTAAGGCAAGATCACTACTATTATCTCTCTGCATAACAGATTGCAAGAGCTGCAGGAAACAGAAAACATAAGCTGTGGGAGGTGAGAGAACATAATTAGAAAGATGTGCTGTTGAGGGGAAGTACCTCAGGAGCCATCCAATATGGACTTCCTTTTAAGGAGAGATTAGCTGAGTGCCCGTTTAGCTGCATAACAAGACTTAAGGTTCAAAGAAAAATATAACACTAACAAAAGTCTGGCAACAGCCAGTCTGTCAGTTTAAGATCCTTTGATTATACATCTAGAGGCACAAGATTAAAAATTAGTTGCAACTATTGTTGTTGTCTTTCTCAAGATCACTGTTCTTGTTTGACATACTAATTCTCGATATAGTAGCACAAGAGATTGTTTTGGCTCCAGAAACTGGCTTCACCCCCCAAAAAAATTGAAATCATCTAAAGACATTTACAGTTATTATTGCAGATAAAGAAAAATGTTTAAAACTCCCATATTCTCCAAAATGCTAAAGAGGACGCATCTAAGAATGCATATTAACAGTCAACAGTGAAGAGATTTACCATGTAAAGCACAATGATCTATTGATCAATCATTACCATTCTACTGAATAGAATACCATTCTTTACTCAAAAAAACTGCAAACTGAAAAATGACTTGAGATAGAGTAACGTACATGCTTAGCCATCCCAAAGTCTGCAAGCTTGACAACCCCATAAGCATCAACGAGCAAATTAGCCCCTTTAATGTCCCTGTACAGAAAATATTTCAAATTTATTCTTCAGAAGGTTCTATATCTTATTTCTCTAATAGTTGAATATTTGACTGTTACCTGTGAATAGTCTTTTTACTATGCAAGTAAGCTAACCCACAAAGAATATGGCGAGTGAAATTCCTAACGATAGATTCCGTAATTGTTCCACAATGGTCTTGGATAAATTTATTGATAGAACCAGGATGAACATATTCCAGGTAAATGTAAAACCGGTCATCAACCTGCAATATCAAAGAAGAGAACACTTTCATTTAAGAGTACGCACAAGGTTGAGTCAAGTTTATTAACTTGTTGTACATAACAGATTCTTACTATTTCACTGCCATAATACTGGACAATGTTTGGGTGCTTGAGCTGGCTGAGAACATTGATTTCCTACACCAACATAACGAATAAAGATTACAAAAAGTTGAAACCATTTCAAGCTTGTAAGTTGAGACTTTTGGGGCAAAGATAATGTGCTGCATTGAAATGACATTCAGCTTCAAGTACTCATGAAAATGAATAGGCAACTGCTCTGTCAAATGATATTCAGATTTGATAATTCATGACCACTGTTGCTCGGCAACTTATGCTTCTAATTCTGAGCATGCTTTCAATTCATCAGTTAAGAGGCAAACAGTTGAGATTGTGAAGATTCTAAACCATAGTGACTACTTTAACCAATCAAGCAAGTTGTACATCTATATATCTAACCAAAAACATGACTACTAGAAACATAGATGTAAACTAACATCCTGAGAAAGCCAGAAAAAGAAATTTTCTGTTAGCAGGTCAAAGCGAAAAGGTATGGAATCACCACTCATTAATCCGTAAACTTAAAGATGTTAATTCTCAAAATAATTTTCAGTAAATTAAAGACTGCATGTTCTATTTTACTGTTCAAGCCTTCATTTTCTCCCTTAATTGCACCATTTCAATTCCGCTATTGGCCAAGCTTTTCTGTACTTGAAATATCACATGCATTGATGTAGATAAACCACAAACTTCAGATATTTCAAGCAATGCAGGTGTACGCATTAGTGATTTGTGATAACGACAAATCAAAATCTATATGCAAAATCCAAGTATTCAAGGATTAAGAAACAAAGACAGTGAAGGAAATCTGACCTGTTCTAGTTGCCTGAGAGACTCGGCAGATTTTGGGTCATCTGGTAGTAATTCAACTTCTTTCAACGCACATAAAGCTCCTGTCTCTCTGGTTAAGAAGAATTCATGGAGGTACATTAGAAAATATTGAAGGACTTAAAGTTATATCCGCTAATAGTGTAAAGAATGTTAATTCAATCAGCTTGTTATAGAACCATACAGATATGCAGCGACATCCATCAATAACATATATATACCTGTTTGATGCTACGTAAACACTTCCAAATGTCCCACGTCCAATAAGCTTCCCTTTTTTCCACTGGCCTTTAATAGGTGTTATATCTGTTTTAGGGGTAGGTGGTGAAACGGGAGGGGTAGCTAGAGGAGGAAGGGGTAAAGGATGGACTTTGCCTTGAGCACTATTCTCATGACCGCGACATTGGACTATAATCATTTGGTGGTGAATGATGTAAAGGTGAAGCAGGTCCACTTGGACTCTTTGATCTTCGCTGAGGACTTAATCTTGGACTGTGAAGAGGAGAATTATCAACACTAAAAGCATGGTTATAAGAGAACCCTAAACCATGAGAGATATCTGAAGGAGGCATCTCAGGGGCAGACCAAACTTGAAAAACACTAGGGGGTGTGGCGAAAAGAGGACTCATTGTATAATCACTTTTCAGTTGGCTATGTGCATGACTTGCATAAGGACTAGTTGGAGCACTAGTCCAAAAGTCAGGAGAGATTCTTTCTGGGACAAGCAGCATCCGTGGTGGCATCTTCCTGGACAACGGACTTACAGAGCGCTCTGTTCTCTTTCTAGCATCTTGGCTTAGTAGTCGGCTGATATATAAAGGAAAGAACAACAATATTAGATCTATACAATCTAAAACTTAGAACAAGTGACTAACAGAGTTTCGAGAAAAAAGAAAATATTGCATTCTTGGGTATAAAAAATTCTTTGCCAACTTTGAAAGTGAAAAGAAAGGAAAAAATACAAGGAAGTATCAATGAACCTCATCATTCCTCTCCTAGCGAAGCAACCCTTGTCCACTTTTTGACAAGTAATCAATACCCATAAAATAAACTTTACTATCTCCTGATTAAATTTTACAAAATTTCAACCCAAACTGAAAAAGAAGATGACATGACAACCCTAAAATGTTTGCTTGTAAAATGCCCAAATTGTTCAGGGAAAAAAAAGAAATTTATACCCCTAATAATTCGAAGATAATATAGAAGGAAGGGTTTCTGCATTTCAACAGATATCATTGAAAATTGAGGTGATGAGAAAACGATCCATTTGAGTAAAAATAAGAAAGGATAGTGCAAATATTGAGAAAATTTCACATACCCCTCTCGTGTTGCTCCGCCGTTACTAATACGGGCATCTCCATTGAAAGCATCCAGCCTTTCTCTATCTGTTTCCCGCTCTATTTCCTCTCCAGCTTTATGATGTGAAATTCCGTCTCTAGGCGAAGGAAGTGGGACGCTGGGGACTTGAACCAAATTGGGATGTTGACGGATCATCACGTGCAAGTCCGGCAAAGGCAGAGGCTGCGGCAGCGGGCGTCCCTCCGCTGGAGAACTTTCATACGAACACTGTGAACGCCAGTCATCTACAGCGTCGACGTTGTGGTCCCCGCGGTTTTGGGGCTTCTTCTTCTTACGAGATATCTGGCGTATTCGGCTACGTGTGCCGAAGAGAGCTGATCTCAAGTCGCAACGGCTGCCTTCTCCGCGCGTGACGATCACGCTATCATCGGAATGAACCTTCCTGTTGGAGGATGAGGCCCGGGTGGAAGATGAGAATGCAGTCTGCCACCAATACATTGCATGCAGTTGACGTGATGACGGAGACGGAGCCAGCCACAAAAGGGGGTTAACAAAAAATTACCCCGTGAGCTAAATTAATTTCTGAATGACCTCGATGTTAAGGCCATTCAGAAACTTGTATATACGAAGAGAGAAAGAAAGAAAGAAAAAAAATCTCTCTATAGTTCTTTTCTTATAAAGAATGTCGAGTAAATATCCTGCATCGACCTAACTCTGCGGCCCTGATTGCATGTGATAATTGAGATCACATAATGCCTTCCATGCAGGCAGCAAATGGTCAATTAAAACTTTTAGATGCAGATGTTTTGAGAGGAATGTCAAAAATGATATCGATGTTTTAATTTCAAACTAATGTGATAAATTGGGATAGTTTTTGAAGAAGATATATAGAAACTCCACAATAAATAAGTATTTTCTAAATATATGCCTCAATCTAAATATAATACAAAATAAATAGGAGTATTTTCAACCAAATCGAGGAGAAGGAGAGAAAACAATGGAGTTGGTTGTCCTCCTTGAATTACCGGAAAAAATGAAGAAAGGAGAGAACAAAATGAAGTTGTTGTCCTCCTTGAGTTACCGGAAAAATGGAGAAGGAAGGAGGCAATGAACAGGATTGAAGAAGAAGGTGGATAGGATAAGGGGGGTAATATTTAGACGACAACAACATCGTAATTGCTGACGCGACTTTCTCTATCCTACAGTCAAAATAACAACCACATCAATTCATTTTGTTTAGACCCCGTTTGGTTAAGTTTTGGACAAATTATTTTTTAATTCTTTACAAATTATCATTATTAATTAATTTTCACAT